>CANIUD010000337.1:0-81381 GCA_947470075.1 Closterium sp. Yama58-4 | reverse complement strand
GGCCTGGCGCAGCCGTACGGGCCGCGCGCAGGCCTGGCGCAGCCCGTACGGGCCGCGTGCCGGGTGTACGGGCCGCGCGCAGGCCACGACGGGCGACGGGGGGCGACGCGCGGGTCCCCGTCGCCCGTCGCAGCGCCTCCCGGGGGCGACGTGCCGAGTGACGGGGCAGGAACCCGCCGCGCGCCTCGGGGCACACGGCGGGCAGAGAACCGCCGCGCGCCTCGGGGCGCACGGCGGGCAGAAAACCGCCGCGTGCCTCGGGGCGCACGGCGGGCTGAAAACCCTAGTTTCGACGCCGCGCGCCACGGGGCGCGCGGCGGACAGGGAGTAGCAGTAGCAGTAGCAGAGTAGCAGCGGAAGGCTAGTGGTGGGGCCCACCCACAGGATCGACCCAGGAGGGTCGACCTGCTCTGATACCATGTTAGAAGAACTAGGCAAGAATGATTGAAAGGAGAGGGGGTTGAACTAGCAGGCAGTTGAGTACAAATAGCAAACCCTAGATTGGGCTGTACTCGCTATAGAGTACCCCACTGCAGGCTAGACAATAATAGCATTCTGACAGAGTACCCATGTTGGAATACACCCATCGAGCTGGATGCCTGCTACGTGCCCGGATCGACTCAGTGCGTCTGCTTTGCTGTGTAACCCTGGCTTGTAGACGATGTTGCAGTGGAAATGGCTTTCAAGGAAGTCCAACCACCGTTGTGAGAGCGTCGGCTGCGACTTCAGGTATTTGAGGCTGCAGTGGTCAGTGTATACTGTGGTCTTGGCTCGTTTCAGATAACACCTCCACGCCTTGAAGGCTGTAACTATCCCAAAGGCTTCCTCATCGTGGTTTAGGGAATTTATTTCTACTCTGTGTAGCATTTTAATGAGGTATGTGAAGGGTTGCAAACACGTTTGTGATCCTGCATCAGTACTGCTTCGACTGCCTGGTCACTAGCGTCTACTTCCACCGCATAGTCTCTCTCTGGATCCAACAGGGTGAGCAATGGGATGTGGTTATTGCTGTCTGTACTATTCCATGGCTTGTTGCTGAGGAGTATCCCATATATAAGGAGTAACGTTTTTCAGTAAGTTCATCACTTTGAACTGTACTTTCCAACGTATCCTTATCTTCTCAGATTTCCTAGTGCCACGTGACACTTTACTTTTCTTGCACTCCAATTCCTAGTCCTACAAACCACTTTCCCACATCCGATCTCGCATGCTATATCAACCTTGCTTGTACTTGCCGATATCAACCAATTCTCATTCTATTACTCAGTAACTCCGCCGCCTATTTCGCAAAAACTTTCTTTGCCAAAGTCTTCCGTTGTGTTTCATCTTCGACTTAATGGAGCCCTCTATTCCTAAGCGGATTTGGCCAATGGGCCTTATGCTTAGAATCAGAGCCTTCGCGGGGAGCGACTTCCAACGAGCGACCGTCGACGACGAGACTACGACGTCATCGTCCCGCGGTGCCGACTTGCAGACTTGGAGTCGTCGAGCCAACATGGACGAGACCATGAACGCTCTCCCCAACAACATGGGCAATGCGACCCAACTCATGCGCCAACTCGTAGCGTTGACACTGGAAAATCGTCAGGTACGAGCTGAAATGCAACAGCTTTGTGAATTGACTTCTAACCCCCATGGTCATGACACACCAGCTCCTGTGCCCCACGCGTCAACGGGCACAGAAGTGCTGCCGGAACGTCGAAGTGCACTCAAGCCGTAGAAGCCCAAGCCGCTCGACCCAAGTCAACGCGACGCAAACGTGCGGACGTGGCTCTTCATGCTCAACTACCACTACTATACTGTATCAGTAGGAGGTCTTTCTCCATGGTTGACAGTCGTTGTTGAAACAATCGCTCCAGTGCGACGGTGCTGATCGTAGTTGTCGCCTTATTTGTCGCAGCCCCGTTGGGTTGTCAGCCGTCAGATGGGTTTGGCCTCCGGATCCACCAGCCATCTTGGTCTTGGATCATGTGCCGCTCACCCAGTTTCGGTTAAGCGAATTTTACGGAAGTGGGGACGCGAAGAATCCGTGAGTTGCTCCCATACCATGTTACAATCCTAAGATGGACTTAGCCAGGGATCGGCTCAGGGTTGTTCGTAGGTAGTTTTGCAGCAGAAGCGGCCTCATATTGGTTTTTGGGTACCCTGAGCACTCAATATCCCTAGGAGGATAACACTGATTGTCAGTGTCGTCTGGGGTGAAACACTGATTTTACAGGGTATTAGTGTCAGAATCCCTAGGCAAGAATGATGAACTAGTAGAAGTTTGGGTACAAATATGAAACCCTAGTTGGGGTTGTACCCCATATTGGCTACCCACTACAGCCTACAAGCCTACTACTACTACAGTTTAACACACCCCCATAGGCAAAGTGGGGGAGAACAAAGGGTCACAAGACCAGTCCAGCAAAGCAAAGCAACGCCCAGGGTGGATCACAACGTCACCACACTCCGAGCACAAGTAAAGGCCACAAGGCCAGTTCACATGCAGTGCTAGATATAGTACAAGACAAGCAACACAGTGATCAAAACCTAGCAAGCAAGCAACAAGATATATATAAAGTACAGTACAAAGGATGTCAAGCAGTGAGAGGAAGTGAGGAAACGTGGACACAAGGCCTAAAGAAGTACAGTGCCGCTGATGATCACTAGGCGGGAGCGCCTTGGTGAAGATATCAGCAGTGTTGGCCTTCGAGTCCACGTACACAAGCCGAAGCTGACCGCGCTGCTGAAGCTCTCGAGCAAGAAAGTAGCGAAGAGCAATGTGCTTCGTCCTGTGCTCCAGTCTGTGCTCCTGACACAAGGCAAGAGCCGCCTTGTTGTCACCGTACAGAACTGGAGGAGAACTAGGCCGCTCTCCCAAGTCAGTCAGCAGGTAGGTGAGCCAGCGTAACTCCTGTGCAGCCATGGCTGTGGCGTAGATCTCAGCCTCACAACTAGAGCCGAGAACAGAGGAAGAGCGGGTGGACCGCCACGAGACAGAACCTGAGCCAAGGCTGAAGGTGTAACCCTGTGACGACCGCTGCGTAGCCAGGTCGTCCACCCAAGAGGCGTCCGAGTGACCAGTGAGGACAACTCTGTCGCGTCCTCCAAGCACCAGCCCCATGCCTGATGTACTGCACAGGTAATGCAGCACCCTCTTAGCAGCCTCCCAGTGCTCTCGCCTGTGTCTCCCAGGCGCAACGTAACGAGCAAGGATGCTAAGAGGGTACGCGAGGTCAGGTCGCGTGCAAGTCATCAGGTACATGAGGCAGCCTACAAGCTCTGGGTACGGGCCACTCGGCTCTACGGGCTCGTCCGAAGGTGGAGCTGAGAGCGAGTGGCTGGTAGCCAGAGGTGTGGCCTGTGGTGAGGAGAACTGGAAGCCGAAGCGCTGAAGGACCTGCTGCACCATGTGTGACTGAGTCAGGGTGATGGTGCGGCGAGCTCTGTCCCGGGTGATCTGCAGGCCAAGGTAGCTACGCAGTTCACCCAGGTCAGTGCAGGTGTGTCTCTTCTGCAGCTCCGACTTCACACGAGCGAGTGCCTCAGTGTCAGCAGTAGCAAAGACCAAGTCGTCGACGTACACGAGGATGTAGAACGGCGGCAGCGACGTGTCTGTGCGCAGAAACAGCGACGGGTCAGCAGTAGACGGCGCGAACCCAAGAGCCGCAAGAGTAGTCCTCAGTGTGTCGTGCCACTCACGTGGCGCCTGGCGGAGACCGTAGACTGGCCGGCGGAGACTCCACTGGGTACCAGGGGGAAACGACCCAGTAAAGCCAGGTGGGCGGCGCAGCCAGATCTCCTCGTGCAGGCTGCCCTGCAAGAAAGCCGTGCTGAAGTCAAGAGAGTGAAGCTCGTAGTCACGCTGAGCAGCAACGTGCAGCAGAACCCGAAGAGTGGTCATCTTCGGGGTGGGGGAGAAGGTCTGGAAGAAGTCGACCCCCTGACGCTGATTGAAGCCTCTAGCAACGTAACGAGCCTTGAAGACAGGCGGAGAACCTGGCGGCCGCTTCACCCTGAAAATCCACATGCCATCGACGATGTTCGCCCCAGGAGGGGGAACCTCGTCGACGTAGGTGCCTGTGGACTTCCAGGATGCCATCTCTGCGTCCATGGCTGTCTGCCACTGAGAGGAGTAGGGACCCGAGATCGCCTCTGCGTAGGTGCGCGGAGTGGGGATGTCTAGTGCATCCGGGTCTCCCTCAGGGGCAAGCAACCAGGCCACGAGATGAGGTACAGCAGCCGCAAGTGAGTCAAAGTCCTCCTGCCTGTCCTCAAGGACGTCCGTGCCAAGAGCACACTCACCCCCGACGGACGGAGGACAGACTGACGCAGACTCTGACTCAGCGACAAGGCTAGCAGCGTAGTCTAGACGACAGGCAGCAGCAAAGTCAACCAACTCAGCGACCAGAGCAGACGCAGCCGAGGACTCAAAGGTGGGGTCAGTGACAACAGTAGCAAGGAGACGCGTGACTGTAGGGTGCTCAGCGCGATACCGGTCAGACTCAGGGTCCGGAACGGCAGGCAAAGAGGACGCAGGAGGAGACGGTAGAGGGACACGCCGAGGAGCAGTAGAGGGACGCAGAGTCATGTAGTGAGTGCCTGGGACAGGCGGAGGACGCTCACGACGGACACGACTACCAGTGCGAGCAGGACGAACAGGCGACGCAGGACGAGACTCAGGCTCACGACGCTCTGTAAGACCTCCTGTGGGACCAGTATAAGGAGAGGGAGCAGGGAGAGGCGAGGCAGGTGGTAACTGTGACTGTGGCTGGACAGGCGGAGGACACTCTACGGAGGGAGGAGGACAAGGAGGAGGAGCCTGCCCAAGAACCTGCTGAAGGAGCGGTACGAAGTACGGTCGCGGCCGCGCAGCGTCTCTAGAAGCAGAAGGGACTCCAGCGGCCGGGTCCTCAGCACCAGTAGGAGCTCCAGCGTCCGGGTCCACAGCACCAGCAGCAGCTCCACCGGCCGGGTCCCCAGCTCCAGCAGCAGCTCCACCGTCCGACTCCTCAGTACCAGCAGCAGCTCCACCAGGTGGGTCCGCAGCACCAGCAGCAGCGCCACCCCCAGAGTCGGGAGCTCCAACTCCGCTAGCACCGCCAACGCCAGAGTCCCCAGCTCCAGCAGCTCCAGTCGCAGCGCTCCCAGAACAGCCAGTCCCGGCAGCTCCAGTACCCCCAGTACGAGCACCCCCAGGACGAGCAACTCCAGCACCCCCAACTCCAGCCGAGCCACTAGGACGGCGAAAGCGTCGGACGTACCAGTCACGAAGCTGCTGCGGTGTGAGAGACTGCTCAGCACCCCGAACCGGAGCACCCCCAGACACAGTAACCCGAGGCTCCGTAGGCTCAGTAGCAGCACCCCCAGGCTCAGTACCCGCAGGCTCAGTACCCGCAGGCTCAGCACCCCCAGTCGCAGCACCCCCAGGCTCAGCACCCCCAGGCGGCAAACTCTCAGGCACAGTACCCTCAGCCCCAGCACCCGCAGTCCCAGCACTCCCAGGCCTCGCACCCGCAGGCTCAGCACCCCCAGGCGCAGCACCCCCAGGCTCCGTACTCTCAGGCACCGTACCCTCAGCTCCAGCACCCTCAGTCCCAGCACCCCCAGGCCCAGCACCCCCAGGCTCAGCACCCCCAGGCTCAGCACTCCCAGCAGCACCACCCGCAGCAGCACCTGAGTCACCTGTGACCTCGACAGGCTCAGCGACGGGAGGAGGGTCTACCTGAGAGACACCTGAAGGAGCAGGACCCTGAGGGGGAAGGGGGTCTACCGGAGGGGGACCAGGAGCAAGGAAAAGCGGCGGGGGAGGGAGGGGGGCAGTGCGGTAGGGGAAGAGACGGTAAAAGGGGACCGACTCGTCAAAGGTGACATCCTGAGAGGCGAAGACCCGGCGCGAGGTGGGGTGGTAAAACTGCCAGCCAGGCGCGTCAGGGACAAAGCCAAGGAAGACACAGGGAAGCGTGCGGGAGGAGAGCTTGTCCGCAGACGTATCGCGGACAAGGGCACGAGCACCCCACACCCGGAAGCGCGACGCATCGCCAACCTCCCCCGTCCAACGCAGTGTGGGCGAGGTCTCCGGCAAGGAGACACGGGGCCAGAGGTTGAGCTGATGCGCGGCGTACCGGACAGCAAACGGCCACAGAAAATGGGGAGCCGCCGCGTGGACCAAGGAGGTACGAGCGACCTCCATGACCAGGCCAATGCGACGCTCAGCAACCCCATTCTGCTGTGGGGAGTCCGGAAGCGTGAAGGTCTGCTCGATGCCCTCCGCCTGACAGAAGGTCCTCAAGAGGTCGGAGGAAAACTCACCACCTCTGTCAGAGTGCAGACGCAGGACAGGAAGATCCGTCCGGAAACGGCGGCGGAGCTGGAGACGAACCGTGCGGATCCAAGGGATCAGAACAGCAGGGACCTCACCCTTGGTGCGCAAGGGGAAGACCGTGGTGTAACGCGAGTAGTCGTCGACAACCAGCAAAAAATACCGCTCACCGCCCTGACCACGAACGCGGGCTGGGCCCCACACGTCCAGGTGGAGGGTCTCCAGAGGAGCCTCTGTCGGGGGGAACGAGGAGGAGTGAGGAGCGGCGCGCTGCCGCCCCTCGACGCAAGGAAGGCAAGGCGGCGCAGGCGAGGCAGGGAGGGGAGGGAGGGACCTGGGAAGACCGGACACAAGGAGGCGACGGTGCATGCCACGAAGGCGTGGCAAGGAGGGGTGACCCAGGCGGTGGTGCCAGAGAAGAGTCTGGTGCGACAGGGAACGACACTCACAGGCGTGGGCCACCAGACCTGACGCAGACACCTGACCGACAGCAGCTACCTGGGGAGACGCAGTGGTCAGTGTGTAGAGACTCGACCCCGGCCGACGGGTGAACGTAGCCAGGTGACGGCCGGTCCTGGAGCACGTGCAGATCGCCACACGCTGTCCGCCAGGGGTAAAGGTGTCAACCCACTGATCCTGGAGGACAGCGTTGCTCACCAGGTTCGTCGAGAACGAGGGGAGGTGGAAACCCGACAACGAGCCAGACGGAACCGCCGGACAAGGGAGGACAGTGGTGGACTGGGCAAGGACTGGGCCCCCAGAGGGGTCAGCCAAGGAGACTGGGACCGGTGCAGGAAGCGGTGTGAGCTCAGTACTGTCACGAAAGAAGCAACGGGAAGCACCTGAGTCAAGGGTGAAGGTGTGACAGGCCTCAGCCGGTGCGGTACCTGAGAGAGCAGTCGCTGTGGGTGCTGTACCTGAGAGAGCAGACTCGAAACCAGCCGGGACAGCACTGGAGGGAGCAAGTACAGGGGGCACCATACCAGAGAGAGCAGACTCACTAGTACCAAGGGCAGCGGGCTCTATACCTGGGTCAGGCGGCACACACAGGTAACAGTCTCCCTCGGCACTAACAGTCAATGCATACATGGCAGCAATAATAGCATCATAGTCAAGAGCAAAGACATCAACACCAGCCCTCATGAGCTCAGCCCAGCGGGGGCGCTCAACATCCGCACCCATCTCCTCACGCCAAGCGTCGTCAAGGCGGGAGAAGCAGCGGTACGGGGTGTGGAACCTCCCACACGTCTGTCCCTTGCGGTCACCTGTGCGAATGACATAAGAACAGCGGACACTGGCCCCCGACGTCCCACGCTGAGCAAGCCACTCACGAAGCTGCTGGGTCGTCTGGGGACGCTGCTGCTGCTGGGAGCTCTGGCCAGAGCCAGTGCCTCCACTCCGACCTCCGCCGCCACCACTACCACCGCTCCGACCGCCACCGCCACCACCGCCACCACCGCCACCGCCGCCACCGCCGCCGCCGCCACTACTGCCACTGCTCCCTCCGCCGCCCCCGTCTCCACCACCGACCCCACTCCCACCAGCGCTCCCGCCACCGCTCCCTCCAGCACCGCCTCCCCCCCCACCTCCCCCACCTCCTCCCCCACCAGCGCCACCACCACCACTTTTGCCCCCCTTGCCCTTGCCGGTGCGGCGCCTCCCACCAGGAGTAGAAGCAGCGCCAACAGACTCAGCACCAAGGAAGTCAACAGCAGCAGCAGCAGCGTAGGAGGGAGCGAGGGGAGAGGGAGAACACCCCTCAAAGATGGGGGTGCGAGGAGCGCCACGAGCAGCACCGACAGCTACAATGCTCTTTTCGGCCGCGAGCAGGTGCTCCTCTAGGAGGGCGACTGTGAGCTCAGTGGGACAGCGAGCAAGGAAGTGGTCTCGAACTGAGCGGAGGGTGTCAGGCCCTCAGATTCGTTTTGAGCCACGCTTTTTAGACAATGTTGGTCCCTGGAAAAGCACTTTCTATCAGTGTTGACAAAAAAAAAAAACCCTGAAAAATCAGTGTTGTAGTGGAAAAAAAAACTTCCCGGTCAGTGTAGGTACAAAAATGTAGGCTGATTGTGACTGACTGATAACAATGTCAAAAAAAGCATGGTTACAAAAGATTGGGGAGGAGAGTTCAACATAGATTCAATCACACGGACATACATAAAACAAACTACCTACCTACCTACCTTGTACCTACCTACCTCCTTTCCTATCCTATCACATATCATCCCCCTCATCATCACTATCTTGTTCCTTATCTTCCTCATCCCCAGCCTCTACCTCTTCCTTCCCCTCCGCCTCCTCTCATCCTGCCTGGCTATGGTGCAGGTGTTGAATGGCTTACGCTTCTTGTAGTTGCGCTAGATCTCGACGATTTCGTCCCAATTGGGATCGTACTTGAGCAATGACATGCACATCAGGTCGCTCAGACGAGCATCCTTAAGGCTGCCTCGCTGCCAGGACTTGAGAATGTTCTGGCGCGAGAAACCGCGCTCGCACTCAACGGTGCTCAGCGGCAAAACCGCCACCGCCACCCACAGCCGCACCAGGTTAGGGAAGTGATCCTGCCAGTCATTAGTCTTGAGGATGGCAGTGAGCCCAGTGTGGAAGCCGCGCTCACTCTTCGGTGCACCTGCAAGTACGGGAATAAGCAGCCGCAGCTCCTTGAATGCTTTCTTCTTCTCGATGCCTGCAGTCACTCATAAGGCAACGAACAGAAGCAGAGATAGAAAGAAAACGTTAAAATCAGGGGAGGAACAAAGAACTTACGAGAAACTATAAATATTCCATCCATTTAAGAGATTTCAACATACAACAATGAGCTTACCGGACAAGATTTCATCGTTGTCCTCCACCCCAAAGAGAGTGATCAATGACTCCAGAAACTCATTACACTTTGCATGGCGCTCATGCCTGCCATAAGGCCAGCTGTCGGGAGTGAACAAGCTCACGCCCGACAGCTTGTCAAGGTCCCCCAACCGATCCAGAAGGTTGGCCACAATGAGCTCCGCGAACTCGGTGCAGATGTCGAGACAGGCGTCGTGGTGCCTGGGTCCTGGATAGTCGACCAACTTCTCCTCGTGCAGCGTGAACGTGAAGGTGGTTGGCCTCCCATCTGAGTCAACGCCCTCGATGCTGACGTCCCGGGTGCCGTTGACCCCATGGTTCTCCAGCCATGGTGAGAGCTTGGTGCTGAGACCGCCACCGAAATCGTCCCCGCAGTCCACGTAACGGGCCTCAAGATGGTCCGTTGAATCTGCGCATGAACAGCAGACAGATCAAGCTGGGGTGGAGGCAAGGCACAATCAGAGTACAAACATAGGTTAGATTAAAATGTATACGGACAAAACATGGATCCATACATGTACACAGAGGGAGCTGGGCATGAGCACTTGATACGCACCTGTTGTCGCTAGAACGTCCTGCTCAAGACATTCATCTGGTCGAGGACGTCAGATAGGAAAAGGAGCAGAAAGTGAAACCTGTACGACGTCACCACAGTGTAAAGTGTCGAGTTCCACTCCTTGAGCATCGTGATCACTGCGGGCATGACCGCCACGAACCTGGCGATGGCATCACCACGAGATAACCACAGAACGTTGTGAATGCCCTGCAGCTCCAGGTTGGTCTCGGTGAAGACTTCCTGCAGGTCCCTGAAATGCTGATGCCAAGGACCAGATCTGCCCAGATGCTCGGCGATTGCACGGACGGTGGTATCGATCATGTTGAAGACGGGCAGGCTCTCTGCCGCATCCTTTGCCGCAAGTGCCTCACAGCAACCACAAGCAAGCGTAAACTCAATGTTACACGTTGAATATTAATGCCAATTAAGCGAAACGTTCAAGACAATACAAGATAATAAAGCAAATGAAAGCAGGAAACGAGCTTCGCATACCAGTGGGCAATGCAGTGACAAGATACGAGGTGCGGAATGCGAAGACGCAGCCGTGCCACCAAGCCCGACTTCGATCACATCATCACGGACGCCCCATCAGTACTGATGCCCGCGATGCGCCGAATGTCCACACCACAGGACTCAAAATGGGACAGCAGAAATTGCAGAAAGGACGCTACATCCGCCTTGTCGACGGTCAACAATGCCATGAACTCCGTAACGACGCGGCCGTCGCGGATGAAGGTGGCGAAGAGAATCAGATGTTGAGAAGGCGCGGAACCAAGAGGGCAACGCGCATACGGCATCCGGCGAGGCAGATGAATCAATGGAGTCGCTTGTATTATTGGCTGGTGACGGGAATAAAACTCCAAGCAATGCGTGGTTCCTCGAGACCAGCGCAACACAACACATGACGCATTTGGCGCCACTCCTCAACAACATTGGTGCACTGGGAGACATTGCACGTGTGGACTTTGGAGACGGCAAATTGTTGCCGGTGGTTAGAGTTGGGAATACTCGTCTCATCATCGATGGCGGACCGGTGGAAATCGCGAATGTGCTTCATGTCCCGGGGTGGAAGGAGAATCTTCTTTCCGTCATGCAATTTGCAAGGAAAGGCGTGACCGTCGCCATCAACGACACGAAGATGAACCTTTTTTGGAAGGGGAAGCAATTCACACAAAGCGTTCTCAACGGACACCTCTACCAGCTCAAGACGCACCCAAAAGCAGCTTCATCCTATGTGACGCAAGGCTCGAAGCCGACTCTTAAGGTGTGGCATAATCGGCTTGCGCACGCCAACTACGGGTGAGTCAAGGAGTTGGCCGACAAAGGACTTGCAAGGGGCTTCGACTTGACAATGAGAATTCAATCCTGTATCACTTGGTAATCAGAGCCGTTCTGACTCGACAACTCTCGGCTAAGTAGCGGTCACGGAAAAATCGCCTTGAAAACCGCAGGGGCGACCAATTCGACGGCGACTTCTAGTTAGCACCAGTTTCGCGCTTTTTGTTTTAACCCCCTCACGTGGTTTTTTAACATGATGGGTTCGCCGGTGACAACCGATGTTACGCAGCAGCCCTTCTCGCAAATTGCCAAGATGGGAGCAGAGATGCGAGTGGTTACCAAACAATCGCGAGCAACTCCGAAACGAACTTCTGCGCGTTATGTAGCTCTTCACAACCATGTCGGTTCTTGCTTCGGCGACTTCGCAGCAGTCGCATATCGAGGTTCATCATATCGAGGTTCCAAAACTCTGCTCGCCAAAATCGTCCGACCTCGGCGATTGGAAATCAGACGTCAAGCGATTGCTTGTAACACGCAACAATGTTGATACGCGGTCCGACTCTGGAGTGGGTCGGAAGCAACGGTAGAATTTTCCAGTGCAAAACCATGTGGCAGCAGTTTTGGGCAGACTTGCTGAAATGTTTCGAGTCGAAAAATTCTACTTATATTGCACGTAAAGAAAAACTACTTAACCATCGGTAATATGGGAGTGTGGCGCAATACACGCGGAAGATGGAAGAATTTTGTAACTGTGTTTCAGACATTACCGAGGGAAAAACAATTTAGTCCTACATTGTGGGGCTGAAAAACGATATTTGTCGCCACGTTGCAGCAGCTACTACGAGATCGTATCGACCGCGAAGCCTTTTTACTTAGTCAACGCCAGAACACGACGACCCCATGTCGCCGGAACACAACGACCCTAAGTCGTCGGATCATGACAAGGGGACCGTTCGTCTTCAGCCATGTTCGCCGACCCCATGGAAGTCATTAAATCTGACGCGAAGTGTTGCGTTTTTTGCGGCGCAAACGGACATCGAATTGTCGACTGTTTTCACATGAAACTTGCACATGCAGCACTTCAAGCTCGAGAGAGTGGCAAAAATGAGGACAAAGGGTAATAAAACGCATCTCGCGAGCAATCACGGATAGTGCTGACGATAATAAAAAGATCTGAAAGCATGAGCGCGATCTGGACCAAAGCCCGATCGACAAACAGGATTGGGTGCGAAATTTGGAGCATCAAGGGTGAAACCCCAAGCCTCTTGGCCGGGCTTTATCAGAGGGATTCGTTGAGGAAACAAAAATCTTTGCGAAAATAGACTCGACCAAGGCGCGAACACCCTAATCCGACCTTCCACTTCGCCATCCGCAGCTCCAGTTCTCTTCACTCCGATGCCGGACGAAAATCAGGTTGGCAGCAAGGTTGGGCACCTAAAGCACGTTCTTGAGGCCCACCATCTTCCCATCAGCACCCTTAAACATGGCCTTGCCCATGCCTTTCACCTCTGCTTGCTGCCCCAAAGCCGATGTGACATGCTTCACCGGTGACGGTTCGAGTTCGGTGAGCAAGTCCACACGAGGTGTCATGCTATAGGTAGCGCCGCTATTAATCACCAAATAGTCCAGGTGTTATATTCACAGTAGGCTTCAATGTGCCTAAAACGAAAGATAGAGTGCACAGTCGGATTTCGGCACAGCAGATTTAAACGTTCATAGCGTTCTGGTCACTGCTTCAAATGACCTGATTCAACTTGGATCTGGAGCGTTTTGAAGTCACCTACAATAGGCAATTTAGATCGCACGATTTCACCAAGTATTGACGGCACAGCGTCGGTTTGAACGAACGGCACTATGGCAGCCACTATAGTCTTAGAACACAAGATAGGAAGAGTTAGGAAGAGTTACGAGTTGGGAATGACTCCCAGCTCCTACAAACCCCAAGAGCCAAGGTACAGTGATGTGGAACAGTGCCAGACTGTCCCCAACCACGAAGGGTCTCGAAACTACCCTTCACTAGGGCCTACACCAAGTGAAATGTTACACTACACAAAGTAATGTAACTATCTTCAATTTCTTGAGGTGTACCCTTTTGGCGAGCTTCGCGATCACTTGAATGTTGACACCAGGGCTCGGGTTCTTCATCACAAACTCATCCTTGAGTTCTTGATGGGTCTGCTGCACACACCTGCGACACGCCGAACGTTCGACAAGCGAAAAAATAGAAACCGCGCACGACAAAATAGAAACTGCGCGGGACACACAAAATGACCGCGTAACACGCGACTAGCGATAACTCGCTATTGACTTGACACACACACTCGACATCATGACCCATCATTCACACACTATTATAAGCATGAAATATATATTTATTTCATGCACTCATACCATTCCATGCACACACGCATGCACGCACACGGACAACAAGCCAAGTGCAAACCGTAGGGTTGCACCAACACCAGGAATTATAGGGTGACTTTTCCCACAACTTTTGGCTCCTTAAAACCTTCAACACTCTCTGGCCCAGCCGGTGCTTGCGTCGAGACAAAGAAAAATTGGCCTGAAAAGCAATCGTCCCTTGACTCGCTCTCGTTGTCTCCACTCTTCATATTTGCAGCACCACCTCCGTGACCATCACGACCTCCACCGCCTCTTCCTCCCCCCCCTCCCCCCCCCCTCATGCTCCTCTACCTTCTTGGCCTTGAGCAAGAGTCCATCCATCAGGGAGTTTGTAGCAATCGCGCCATATCCACGGCCATATCCACGGCTGATGCTTGCTGCACTGGCGCCATCGGGAACCGCCAACTCACGACAGCGGAAGTCTTCTTGAAGAATCGCTCGCTTGACGTCTTCGAGCGAAAGGCGAGGCAAGTCATGGTTTAGGTTGATGATAAGCAATGACCATGACTCTGGGAGTAAGGCCAGCAACTTGGTCTTCTTTTGGAGCTCACTGTAGTTAAGATTCGCTCCTTCAAGCCTCGTCAACAAGTCGAAGTATTTCTGCACCCCATCTTCAACGGGTTTATCTTGTTCAATTCGTAGTGTTGCCATTTGTCATTCCAACACCACCGCTACCGACGTTGTTGCAGGAGCGTGTACACCCTTGAGAGCAGCCCATGCCTGTGGTCCTTTCTCTGGTTCACTCTAGAATGGCTTGATGTGACGGATTTGGCTGCTCCCCAACGCTTGCCCAAGTAGGAGATAGCCTTGTGCGCTCTTCCGCGCCCTCGGGCTCTTCTCAGGTCGTTCTCGAGACGCTTCTCCGTTCCTTCCATCACCTCCAACAGGTCATAATGGTCAAATACATTCTCCATCTTGAAGGACCACTCAGCGAAGTTGTCACCGTTGACAAGGCCAAAGACCCTAGGTTCATCCCTTGATGGACCAAGACTTGGTTGCACGAGTGCCATGGCTGAATCACGGGGTTGGCCTTGTGCTTGGGCTTCTCCACTGCCACCAGCACCTCTGCCACCCCTTTCCTTAGGTCCAGCCATTGTCGAAAACTGCTTCAAGGCGCTCTGATACCACATGTTATAGTTACAATAGGCTCCAAGGTGCCTAAAACGGATTTCCGCAAAGCGGATTTAAACATTCATAGCGTTTTGTTCAGAGCTTTAAATGATACGCTACAAATTTGATCTGGAGCGCCTTGACGCCTTGTATAATAAGAAATTTGAATCGCGTGATTTCATCAAGTATTGACGACGCAACATCAGTTGGAACGAACGACACTATGGCAGCCACAATAGTCTTAGAACACTAATTAGGAAGAGTTATGAGTTGGGAATAGCTCCCACCCTCTACAAACCCCAAGAGCTGAGGTACAGTGATGTGGAACAGTGCCACACTGTCCACAATCACGAAGGGTCTCGAAACTACCCTCCACAAGGGCCTACACCAAGAGAAATGTTGCACTACACATTGTAATGTAGCTATTCTCTATCTTGAACTTTACTCTTGTGACGAGCTTCGAAATCACTTGAAGCCTGAAACCAAGGCTCAGGTTCTTCACCATAAGCTCATCCTCAAGTTCTTAAAGTTCTGCTGCGCACACCTGCGACACGCCGAACGTTCGACACACGACAAAATAGAAAACCGCACAGGACACGCAAACGATGACGTGACATGTGAATAGCGATAACTCGCTATTGACTCGACACACACATTCGACATCATGACTCATCATTCACACATTATTATAAGCATGAAATATTTATTGTCTCATGCCCTCATACCATTCCATGCACACACGCATGCACGCACAAGGACAACAAGCCGAGTGCAAACCATTGGGTTGCACCAACAGCGCACCCCACATTTCGCTCGTTATCGTTACCACCCTAGTTCGTTATATAACACTCGCTAATTCCTTTGCTCGATTTACTGTTTTGCTTTGATAGTGCAATCTTCATTCGCTCTTTCAATTGCACTCGTAATACTTGGTATCAGAGCCACGACTCTTTTTCGTACCGCGCCCACACCTTCGCTTCCCACATTATCCCAATTATTTGGGGGGAAACGACCTTCAGCGACCGAGCACCATTGCTCGTGTGCTTTCTCCTAAGCACTCTCAACCACGATAGAGGCTCTCCTTGGGCTAGCCCAACACCTCTGCTATGGCCGAATTTGACCGCGTTCAGTCCACGACGTTGATGAAGGTGATGAAATCATGTGCCAACTCAAAGAGACTAAGCTCGAAATCGTAGCGCTCACGTTGGAACGCGACTCCACATGACAGCAGTCAACAGCCAATGCACCTGCACCGTCACTAGTAAACGTACCTGCACAAAGTACCCATCATAATCTCATCCGGAACACCGTCACAACATGACAGCGTAGGACAGCGCTCTTGCGCAGCAAGTGATGGCGCCGCCCAATCTATGTCGAGCATGGAGGGAACCTGGTCCGCAGTGGGCGTAAACACACGGCGCGAAGCTAGTCGTCACGTCAGCATTGTTGCACCTGAAGGCAAGCTGCAGCACCCACCTTGTTTCGATCATAGCCAGCGTGGATGGTCGACGGTTCAATCATGGGTGTTTACGATGAACGTGTTTTTTTACGCGAATCATGTCACGTCATATGCAGCGAAGATTCAGTACCCCGCATTGGACTGGTGGCAAGTTATCGTAACATCGCCAAGCACATACGGGCCACTATCGTAAGAGAAAAGGCCCTCAGAACCATCCGTAACTTGGAGTTCATTCTGCAAAGTCGTCCAATACATCATGTGCAACGCATGGTGTGCAGGGCTTTGGGAACGTTTCAAGCCAATCGCGGCTTTGATTTCGTTTGCACTTGGCGGCAACTTGGGTCGGTTCAAGGCTACACTAGCGATTTTCTCGCACTGTGCAAGCAGGTCGGCTACATGCACGAAGTGGAGCTAGTGGATTCCTACGACGGCGGCTAGAAGCCGGACATTATGCAGGAAATAATTCCCAGGAAGAATTCTAACTTCAACGAAATCCTGGTGCTCACGAAGAAAACTGACATATTACGCCGTCCAAGGCTAGGATCCTACTACGGACATCGTACTCGGGGCCCAATTGAGCATATCATTGTACATGCCGTCGCAACGGATGCATCTGCTACGCCTTTTAAGGGACGCTGCGTCACGTGCAACATGTCGAGCGAATGCCCAGAGGAGCTGAAGCGATGAGGAGTAGAGCACGAGAGGGAGTCTGGAAGGTAGGGAAACGCCAGCAGTCAGTGGAGTATGGGCCCACTACTAACGAGACTCACTACTTGCTTGACCCCACTGACCCTCACCAAGTGACTGTACCAATTCACGCAAACGATCAAGCTCAGCTGAACAAGAAGGTTACAACGTCAGATTGCACAGTACTGATTCACAAGAAATTAAGAAGGTAGGAGTGAAGATTATTATCAACAGAAGAGCTAGCCACAGTTTAGTTAATACCACAACCGCAAGGAAGTTGCATCTGGCACTAAGCCTCTGCTTACTGGAGATTGACGCACGCTTAGTTGACGGCAAGCCGCTGACTATACGAGAAAAGGTGGAGAGGGCGAAGGTTAGCTGCGAGGGGAAATTCATGTTTACACAGTAAATGTTCGCAACGATACTGTATGGGCACAACATTTTACTGGAAAGTGATTGGTTGTGACGCTACAACCCACGAATTGACTGGACAATAGGCAGCTGCACGGCGCAAAGTGGTGGAAACTGGATCCCATTACCTCGCTCGCAGCTGTGTGATTCTTCCGCGGTCCACGTCAACGACATCACGAAGAAACGGGTCATTGCTTTAGGAGATGAAGTGTACGCAGTAGATGTTACAAAGGTGGGAGAAACCGAGAAACCGAGCGATTTCCAATCACTGCTGCCGCCTAAACTACAGTAACTACTGAAACGGTACCCCGGGATATTTCCCGATGACTTACCAAAAGTACTTCCACCTCAGCGAACACACGACCAACGCATAGAATTAGAATCAGAGGCACAGCCAACCGTTCAACGACAGTTCCAACTGACTCAGCCCGAGCTGTTAGAATAATCACGGGCAAAAAACTTCACTTGACCGAGTTCGTCACCGTTCACCGCACCGCTGAAAGAAGATGGAGGATTTCGCATGTGCATCAACTACCGTGCACTGGACAGGGTAACACTCAAATCGTGGTACCCCATCCACGCGCCGATGAACTGATCGACCAACTGCGAACTGCTAGGGTTTTTTCAAAAATTGATTTACGCGGCAGTTACCACCAAATCTGAGTCGAACTGAAAGATTGCACCGACACAGCTTTTAGGAATGGATACAGGTCTTTTTAGTACACAATAAGCGCCGACACACTTCTAGGAATGTATACAGGTATTTTGAGATGCCATTTGGGCTACCAACGTGCCAACGACTTTTGAGATGACGATGAACGAGGCATTTCGGCCACTCTTAGATAAATGCATCATCGTTTGCCTCGACAATATCCTAGTTTACAGCTGAGACAAGCAGCAGCACTTAGCAGGTTTGGAAGCAGTTTTCAAAATTTTAAACGATCACTGGCTATTGGAAAAGGGTTCCAAGTGCGAGTTTTTTCAGGACGGCTTAGAATTTTTGGGGCACGTCATTTCAGAAGCTGGGGTTGAAATAGACCCAAAAAAGTTGGATATTGTCAATGCATGGCACCCCCCACAAACATCATGGAGTTGCAGAGTTTTGGGGATTTGTGAACTATGTCTGTCAGTTCATCCTCGACATGGCATGCTTAAGTGCCCCAATGACAGACTTTCTACGGAAAGGGGTCGTGTTTTACGTGGTTGTATTCTCTGCCCTGAAAATTGTCCTTTCTTCACCACCCATGCTACGCATCGCCAACCCAAACCGCCCATTCAAAGAAGTTACCAACGCCAGTGACATCGTCATTGGAACCGTAGTGCTACAGGATTTCGGCAACGGCCTACAGCCCATCGCATACGAGTCACGAGTATTGCACCCACCTGAAAAGACCCCATATACGACCGCGATACGCTCAGATCATGCACGTGTTTAAATTGTGGTGCTGCTACTTGGCCGGCGCCGACGTGATAGTACAGACAGACCACCGATCACTATGACATACCCGCTGGCTCGACTTCCTTGAGTCCAATTTTTGTTTCGCAGTCACCTATTAAAAGGGTGCCGTCACTATGACATTCGACGCACTGACCCGTCCAACTGCCCAAATCCACGCGATAGTACTCGCCCAAAACATCCCACTGTTCACAGGACTATTTACCTGCGGGTATCAGACAGACTCGTTCTTCACAAGAAGAAACTCGTAACGGTTTGTAGCAACACGAAGTGCATATTACGTAAAAGCCGGCACCGATCGCATCTGGGTACCGGGCAACACCTTTCAACAGGAGCCACTATTAGAGAAGGCACATGACGGAGTTACCTCAAGACACTTCAGGGTAAAAAAAACACGACAGCAGTTGCAGCAATAATACTTCTTAAAAAAAAATGACAGCAGCTGCAGCGATATTTCTTCTGGCTCGAAATGCTTACCAACGTGCAACAACACGTGGCATCGTGTCCCACCTGCAAGCTCATGAAATCGTCACGACAACGACCGGCAGGACTGTTGCAGCCGATACCAACCCCAGCTGCAGTTCTTGGTAGCAGGTGACGATGGACTTCGTCACGGGGCTACCAGCTGAAGCTTGTGGGAATGACATGATCCTGGTCGTCGTCGATCGGCTGACAAAAATGGCCCACTTTGCAGCCTGAAAAAAAATCGATCTCAGTCAAAGAAACAGCAAGCCTCTTCATCGCCACTGTCGTTCGAACGCAAAAGATACCCGTGGCGATTATTAGCAATCATGACACGAAATTCACCACCCACATGTGGCAGCAGTTCAGCACATTGCTGCAATTCAGTTCATCGTACCACCCTGAAGCCGACGGTTAAACTGAACGGACCAACCAGACCATGGAGCAGTTAATCCGAGCCACATGCGACGACCCGACAACTTGGGAACAACAGTTGCCACTCATCGAGTTTGCATGCAACAATTCCACGTCAGCCACGATGCAGCAGTCACCATTCTATCTCACTACAGACAAAACCCCACTGTTCCCATGACGCCGAACCCCGACAACCCAGTCCCACGTGAGCAACTGTTTGCCAAAATTTTACAGGCCACTCGGACCCGAGCAGCAGACACCATAAAAAAATTGAACATCATCGCTAAGCGTCACGCCGATCACCAGCTCAAGACCTTCTCGGGGCCGATCGGCTCTGTAGAGCGGACGTGTCATGCTAGACGGGAGGATGCAAGGCAGTTGACTCGTTGATGAGACATAGGGGCAGAGGAGACTAACGTGGAATGAGGGGCTGACGTGCCAGTCAGCGGGACAGGAGGAGGTGGGCGGTGACGGGTGTGATCATGAGACTGACGCAAAATGGTCCTCAATATCGTGGGCGTAACCTCGGAGTGGCAAGCACGCAGAGGTTCTGAGTCATCGGATCGAGTTCGTGATACGGTGGAAGGATCGTACACCCGCTGAAGACAATTGGGTACGCTGGATAAAATCGAAACCACCTCGTCCTCACTGAATATGTGTGCAGCCGTAATTTCCGGGATGTACACGCACTCTAGTAAAGGGGCCTTATTGGGAAGGGCGGTAGTGTAAGAAGAACTCATTTTCTTTACTTTGCACCCTTACTACCTACGTAAACAATTGTTCCCGCCAATAGTACCTACGTTACCACTCACGATACTCGCCTCGACCACTGTTCCCATCACTATTCACATCGCGACCCAGCCTTACGGCTTGGCTGGTAACGCGCTCCGGTCCGCCTCGACAATTCCAAACCTCGGCACCAGGCTCGTCGCACACACCACATTTCGCTCGTTACCGTTACCACGCTAGTTCGCTACATACAGTCATCGCTTCGAAAAAATGTTAGGGTTGTCTTGTATTTGCGGAGCTTTTAGGTGTCTCATAAGTCTTATAAATAGAAACATTTGAAATACTTCAAAAAATCTCATAATGAGTGTGGATATTTCAAAGGTTCCTACATCCGCAATCAATGTTCGGGACGCCACATAATGAAGAATGCATGCTAAGTCAGCACGTGGCCAAATTCGTGTTTCGCAAAGGTAAAAATGTACGCTTTATTTCATTTTTCAGTATAGTACATTACAGTTTCTGAAGACACGTATCTATTAACTCGTACACGCACAAAGGTCTCTTCTAAACGGGTACTCTCAAACAGGCCCTCAGATTCGTTTTGAGCCACGCTTTTTAGACAGTGTTGGTCCCTGGAAAAGCACTTTCTATCAGTGTTGACAAAAAAAAAAACCCTGAAAAATCAGTGTTGTAGTGGAAAAAAAAACTTCCCTGTCAGTGTAGGTACAAAAATGTAGGCTGATTGTGACTGACTGATAACAATGTCCAAAAAAGCATGGTTACAGAAGATTGGGGAGGAGAGTTCAATATAGATTCAATCACACAAACATACATAAAACAAACTAACTACCTACCTACCTACCTAACACCTACCTAACTCCTTTCCTATCCTATCACATATCATCCTCCTCATCATCACTATCTTGTTCCTTATCTTCCTCATCCCCAGCCTCTACCTCTTCCTTCTCCCTCCGCCTCCTCTCATCCTGCCTGGCTATGGTGCATGTGTTGAATGGCTTACGATTCTTGTAGTTGCGCTAGATCTCGACGATTTCGTCCCAATTGGGATCGTACTTGAGCAATGACATGCACATCAGGTCGCTCAGACGAGCATCCTTAAGGCTGCCTCGCTGCCAGGACTTGAGAATGTTCTGGCGCGAGAAACCGCGCTCGCACTCAACGGTGCTCAGCGGCAAAACCGCCACCGCCACCCACAGCCGCACCAGGTTAGGGAAGTGATCCTGCCAGTCGTTAGTCTTGAGGATGGCAGTGAGCCCAGTGTGGAAGCCGCGCTCACTCTTCGGTGCACCTGCAAGTACGGGAATAAGCAACCGCAGCTCCTTGAATGCTTTCTTCTTCTCGATGCCTGCAGTCATTCATAAGGCTACGAACAGAAGCAGAGATAGAAAGAAAACGTTAAAATCAGGGGAGGAACAAAGAACTTACAAGAAACAATAAATATTCCATCCATTTAAGAGATTTCAATATACAACAATGAGCTTACCGGACAAGATTTTATCGTTGTCCTCCGCCCCAAAGAGAGTGATCAACGACTCCAGAAACTCATTACACTTTGCATGGCGCTCATGCCTGCCATGAGGCCAGCTGTCGGGAGTGAACAAGCTCACGCCCGACAGCTTGTCAAGGTCCCCCAATTGATCCAGCAGGTTGGCCACGATGTGCTCCGCGAACTCAGTGCAAATGTCGAGACAGGCGTCGTGGTGCCTGGGTCCTGGATAGTCGACCAACTTCTCCTCGTGCAGCGTGAACGTGAAGGTGGCTGGCTCCCATCTGAGTCAACGCCCTTGATGCAGACGTCCTGGGTGTCGTTGACCCCATGCTTCTCCAGCCATGGTGAGAGCTTGATGCTGAGACCGCCACCGAAATCGTCCCCGCAGTCCACGTAACTGGCCTCAAGATGGCGTGTTGTCCGTTGAATCTGCGCATGAACAGCAGACAGATCAAGCTGGGGTGGAGGCAAGGCACAATCAGAGAACGAACATAGGTTAGATTAAAATGTATACGGGCAAAACATGGATCCATACATGTACACAGAGGGAGCTGGGCATGAGCACTTGAAACGCACTTGTTGTCGCTCGAACGTTCTGCTCAAGACATTCATCTGGTCGAGGACGTCAGATAGGAAAAGGAGGAGAAAGTGAAACCTGTACGACGTCACCACAGTGTAAAGCGTCAGGTTCCACTCCTTGAGCATCGTGATGACTGCGGGCAGGATCGCCACGAACCTGGCGATGGCATCACCACGAGATAACCACAGAACGTTGTGAATGCCCTGCAGCTCCAGGTTGGTCTCGGTGAAGACTTCCTGCAGGTCCCTGAAATGCTGATGCCAAGGACCAGATCTGCCCAGATGCTCGGCGATTGCACGGACGGTGGTATCGATCATGTTGAAGACGGGCAGGCTCTCTGCCGCATCCTTTGCCGCAAGTGCCTCACAGCAACCACAAGCAAGCGTAAACTCAATGTTACACGTTGAATATTAATGCCAATTAAGCGAAACGTTCAAGACAATACAAGATAATAAAGCAAATGAAAGCAGGAAACGAGCTTCGCATACCAGTGGGCAATGCAGTGACAAGATACGAGGTGCGGAATGCGAAGACGCAGCCGTGCCACCAAGCCCGACTTCGATCACATCATCACGGACGCCCCATCAGTACTGATGCCCGCGATGCGCCGAATGTCCACACCACAGGACTCAAAATGGGACAGCAGAAATTGCAGAAAGGACGCTACATCCGCCTTGTCGACGGTCAACAATGCCATGAACTCCGTAACGACGCGGCCGTCGCGGATGAAGGTGGCGAAGAGAATCAGATGTTGAGAAGGCGCGGAACCAAGAGGGCAACGCGCATACGGCATCCGGCGAGGCAGATGAATCAATGGAGTCGCTTGTATTATTGGCTGGTGACGGGAATAAAACTCCAAGCAATGCGTGGTTCCTCGAGACCAGCGCAACACAACACATGACGCATTTGGCGCCACTCCTCAACAACATTGGTGCACTGGGAGACATTGCACGTGTGGACTTTGGAGACGGCAAATTGTTGCCGGTGGTTAGAGTTGGGAATACTCGTCTCATCATCGATGGCGGACCGGTGGAAATCGCGAATGTGCTTCATGTCCCGGGGTGGAAGGAGAATCTTCTTTCCGTCATGCAATTTGCAAGGAAAGGCGTGACCGTCGCCATCAACGACACGAAGATGAACCTTTTTTGGAAGGGGAAGCAATTCACACAAAGCGTTCTCAACGGACACCTCTACCAGCTCAAGACGCACCCAAAAGCAGCTTCATCCTATGTGACGCAAGGCTCGAAGCCGACTCTTAAGGTGTGGCATAATCGGCTTGCGCACGCCAACTACGGGTGAGTCAAGGAGTTGGCCGACAAAGGACTTGCAAGGGGCTTCGACTTGACAATGAGAATTCAATCCTGTATCACTTGGTAATCAGAGCCGTTCTGACTCGACAACTCTCGGCTAAGTAGCGGTCACGGAAAAATCGCCTTGAAAACCGCAGGGGCGACCAATTCGACGGCGACTTCTAGTTAGCACCAGTTTCGCGCTTTTTGTTTTAACCCCCTCACGTGGTTTTTTAACATGATGGGTTCGCCGGTGACAACCGATGTTACGCAGCAGCCCTTCTCGCAAATTGCCAAGATGGGAGCAGAGATGCGAGTGGTTACCAAACAATCGCGAGCAACTCCGAAACGAACTTCTGCGCGTTATGTAGCTCTTCACAACCATGTCGGTTCTTGCTTCGGCGACTTCGCAGCAGTCGCATATCGAGGTTCATCATATCGAGGTTCCAAAACTCTGCTCGCCAAAATCGTCCGACCCCGGCGATTGGAAATCAGACGTCAAGCGATTGCTTGTAACACGCAACAATGTTGATACGCGGTCCGACTCTGGAGTGGGTCGGAAGCAACGGTAGAATTTTCCAGTGCAAAACCATGTGGCAGCAGTTTTGGGCAGACTTGCTGAAATGTTTCGAGTCGAAAAATTCTACTTATATTGCACGTAAAGAAAAACTACTTAACCATCGGTAATATGGGAGTGTGGCGCAATACACGCGGAAGATGGAAGAATTTTGTAACTGTGTTTCAGACATTACCGAGGGAAAAACAATTTAGTCCTACATTGTGGGGCTGAAAAACGATATTTGTCGCCACGTTGCAGCAGCTACTACGAGATCGTATCGACCGCGAAGCCTTTTTACTTAGTCAACGCCAGAACACGACGACCCCATGTCGCCGGAACACAACGACCCTAAGTCGTCGGATCATGACAAGGGGACCGTTCGTCTTCAGCCATGTTCGCCGACCCCATGGAAGTCATTAAATCTGACGCGAAGTGTTGCGTTTTTTGCGGCGCAAACGGACATCGAATTGTCGACTGTTTTCACATGAAACTTGCACATGCAGCACTTCAAGCTCGAGAGAGTGGCGAAAATGAGGACAAAGGGTAATAAAACGCATCTCGCGAGCAATCACGGATAGTGCTGACGATAATAAAAAGATCTGAAAGCATGAGCGCGATCTGGACCAAAGCCCGATCGACAAACAGGATTGGGTGCGAAATTTGGAGCATCAAGGGTGAAACCCCAAGCCTCTTGGCCGGGCTTTATCAGAGGGATTCGTTGAGGAAACAAAAATCTTTGCGAAAATAGACTCGACCAAGGCGCGAACACCCTAATCCGACCTTCCACTTCGCCATCCGCAGCTCCAGTTCTCTTCACTCCGATGCCGGACGAAAATCAGGTTGGCAGCAAGGTTGGGCACCTAAAGCACGTTCTTGAGGCCCACCATCTTCCCATCAGCACCCTTAAACATGGCCTTGCCCATGCCTTTCACCTCTGCTTGCTGCCCCAAAGCCGATGTGACATGCTTCACCGGTGACGGTTCGAGTTCGGTGAGCAAGTCCACACGAGGTGTCATGCTATAGGTAGCGCCGCTATTAATCACCAAATAGTCCAGGTGTTATATTCACAGTAGGCTTCAATGTGCCTAAAACGAAAGATAGAGTGCACAGTCGGATTTCGGCACAGCGGCTTTAAACGTTCATAGCGTTCTGGTCACTGCTTCAAATGACCTGATTCAACTTGGATCTGGAGCGTTTTGAAGTCACCTACAATAGGCAATTTAGATCGCACGATTTCACCAAGTATTGACGGCACAGCGTCGGTTTGAACGAACGGCACTATGGCAGCCACTATAGTCTTAGAACACAAGATAGGAAGAGTTAGGAAGAGTTACGAGTTGGGAATGACTCCCAGCTCCTACAAACCCCAAGAGCCAAGGTACAGTGATGTGGAACAGTGCCAGACTGTCCCCAACCACGAAGGGTCTCGAAACTACCCTTCACTAGGGCCTACACCAAGTGAAATGTTACACTACACAAAGTAATGTAACTATCTTCAATTTCTTGAGGTGTACCCTTTTGGCGAGCTTCGCGATCACTTGAATGTTGACACCAGGGCTCGGGTTCTTCATCACAAACTCATCCTTGAGTTCTTGATGGGTCTGCTGCACACACCTGCGACACGCCGAACGTTCGACAAGCGAAAAAATAGAAACCGCGCACGACAAAATAGAAACTGCGCGGGACACACAAAATGACCGCGTAACACGCGACTAGCGATAACTCGCTATTGACTTGACACACACACTCGACATCATGACCCATCATTCACACACTATTATAAGCATGAAATATATATTTATTTCATGCACTCATACCATTCCATGCACACACGCATGCACGCACACGGACAACAAGCCAAGTGCAAACCGTAGGGTTGCACCAACACCAGGAATTATAGGGTGACTTTTCCCACAACTTTTGGCTCCTTAAAACCTTCAACACTCTCTGGCCCAGCCGGTGCTTGCGTCGAGACAAAGAAAAATTGGCCTGAAAAGCAATCGTCCCTTGACTCGCTCTCGTTGTCTCCACTCTTCATATTTGCAGCACCACCTCCGTGACCATCACGACCTCCACCGCCTCTTCCTCCCCCCCCTTCCCCCCCCTCATGCTCCTCTACCTTCTTGGCCTTGAGCAAGAGTCCATCCATCAGGGAGTTTGTAGCAATCGCGCCATATCCACGGCCATATCCACGGCTGATGCTTGCTGCACTGGCGCCATCGGGAACCGCCAACTCACGACAGCGGAAGTCTTCTTGAAGAATCGCTCGCTTGACGTCTTCGAGCGAAAGGCGAGGCAAGTCATGGTTTAGGTTGATGATAAGCAATGACCATGACTCTGGGAGTAAGGCCAGCAACTTGGTCTTCTTTTGGAGCTCACTGTAGTTAAGATTCGCTCCTTCAAGCCTCGTCAACAAGTCGAAGTATTTCTGCACCCCATCTTCAACGGGTTTATCTTGTTCAATTCGTAGTGTTGCCATTTGTCATTCCAACACCACCGCTACCGACGTTGTTGCAGGAGCGTGTACACCCTTGAGAGCAGCCCATGCCTGTGGTCCTTTCTCTGGTTCACTCTAGAATGGCTTGATGTGACGGATTTGGCTGCTCCCCAACGCTTGCCCAAGTAGGAGATAGCCTTGTGCGCTCTTCCGCGCCCTCGGGCTCTTCTCAGGTCGTTCTCGAGACGCTTCTCCGTTCCTTCCATCACCTCCAACAGGTCATAATGGTCAAATACATTCTCCATCTTGAAGGACCACTCAGCGAAGTTGTCACCGTTGACAAGGCCAAAGACCCTAGGTTCATCCCTTGATGGACCAAGACTTGGTTGCACGAGTGCCATGGCTGAATCACGGGGTTGGCCTTGTGCTTGGGCTTCTCCACTGCCACCAGCACCTCTGCCACCCCTTTCCTTAGGTCCAGCCATTGTCGAAAACTGCTTCAAGGCGCTCTGATACCACATGTTATAGTTACAATAGGCTCCAAGGTGCCTAAAACGGATTTCCGCAAAGCGGATTTAAACATTCATAGCGTTTTGTTCAGAGCTTTAAATGATACGCTACAAATTTGATCTGGAGCGCCTTGACGCCTTGTATAATAAGAAATTTGAATCGCGTGATTTCATCAAGTATTGACGACGCAACATCAGTTGGAACGAACGACACTATGGCAGCCACAATAGTCTTAGAACACTAATTAGGAAGAGTTATGAGTTGGGAATAGCTCCCACCCTCTACAAACCCCAAGAGCTGAGGTACAGTGATGTGGAACAGTGCCACACTGTCCACAATCACGAAGGGTCTCGAAACTACCCTCCACAAGGGCCTACACCAAGAGAAATGTTGCACTACACATTGTAATGTAGCTATTCTCTATCTTGAACTTTACTCTTGTGACGAGCTTCGAAATCACTTGAAGCCTGAAACCAAGGCTCAGGTTCTTCACCATAAGCTCATCCTCAAGTTCTTAAAGTTCTGCTGCGCACACCTGCGACACGCCGAACGTTCGACACACGACAAAATAGAAAACCGCACAGGACACGCAAACGATGACGTGACATGTGAATAGCGATAACTCGCTATTGACTCGACACACACATTCGACATCATGACTCATCATTCACACATTATTATAAGCATGAAATATTTATTGTCTCATGCCCTCATACCATTCCATGCACACACGCATGCACGCACAAGGACAACAAGCCGAGTGCAAACCATTGGGTTGCACCAACAGCGCACCCCACATTTCGCTCGTTATCGTTACCACCCTAGTTCGTTATATAACACTCGCTAATTCCTTTGCTCGATTTACTGTTTTGCTTTGATAGTGCAATCTTCATTCGCTCTTTCAATTGCACTCGTAATACTTGGTATCAGAGCCACGACTCTTTTTCGTACCGCGCCCACACCTTCGCTTCCCACATTATCCCAATTATTTGGGGGGAAACGACCTTCAGCGACCGAGCACCATTGCTCGTGTGCTTTCTCCTAAGCACTCTCAACCACGATAGAGGCTCTCCTTGGGCTAGCCCAACACCTCTGCTATGGCCGAATTTGACCGCGTTCAGTCCACGACGTTGATGAAGGTGATGAAATCATGTGCCAACTCAAAGAGACTAAGCTCGAAATCGTAGCGCTCACGTTGGAACGCGACTCCACATGACAGCAGTCAACAGCCAATGCACCTGCACCGTCACTAGTAAACGTACCTGCACAAAGTACCCATCATAATCTCATCCGGAACACCGTCACAACATGACAGCGTAGGACAGCGCTCTTGCGCAGCAAGTGATGGCGCCGCCCAATCTATGTCGAGCATGGAGGGAACCTGGTCCGCAGTGGGCGTAAACACACGGCGCGAAGCTAGTCGTCACGTCAGCATTGTTGCACCTGAAGGCAAGCTGCAGCACCCACCTTGTTTCGATCATAGCCAGCGTGGATGGTCGACGGTTCAATCATGGGTGTTTACGATGAACGTGTTTTTTTACGCGAATCATGTCACGTCATATGCAGCGAAGATTCAGTACCCCGCATTGGACTGGTGGCAAGTTATCGTAACATCGCCAAGCACCTACGGGCCACTATCGTAAGAGAAAAGGCCCTCAGAACCATCCGTAACTTGGAGTTCATTCTGCAAAGTCGTCCAATACATCATGTGCAACGCATGGTGTGCAGGGCTTTGGGAACGTTTCAAGCCAATCGCGGCTTTGATTTCGTTTGCACTTGGCGGCAACTTGGGTCGGTTCAAGGCTACACTAGCGATTTTCTCGCACTGTGCAAGCAGGTCGGCTACATGCACGAAGTGGAGCTAGTGGATTCCTACGACGGCGGCTAGAAGCCGGACATTATGCAGGAAATAATTCCCAGGAAGAATTCTAACTTCAACGAAATCCTGGTGCTCACGAAGAAAACTGACATATTACGCCGTCCAAGGCTAGGATCCTACTACGGACATCGTACTCGGGGCCCAATTGAGCATATCATTGTACATGCCGTCGCAACGGATGCATCTGCTACGCCTTTTAAGGGACGCTGCGTCACGTGCAACATGTCGAGCGAATGCCCAGAGGAGCTGAAGCGATGAGGAGTAGAGCACGAGAGGGAGTCTGGAAGGTAGGGAAACGCCAGCAGTCAGTGGAGTATGGGCCCACTACTAACGAGACTCACTACTTGCTTGACCCCACTGACCCTCACCAAGTGACTGTACCAATTCACGCAAACGATCAAGCTCAGCTGAACAAGAAGGTTACAACGTCAGATTGCACAGTACTGATTCACAAGAAATTAAGAAGGTAGGAGTGAAGATTATTATCAACAGAAGAGCTAGCCACAGTTTAGTTAATACCACAACCGCAAGGAAGTTGCATCTGGCACTAAGCCTCTGCTTACTGGAGATTGACGCACGCTTAGTTGACGGCAAGCCGCTGACTATACGAGAAAAGGTGGAGAGGGCGAAGGTTAGCTGCGAGGGGAAATTCATGTTTACACAGTAAATGTTCGCAACGATACTGTATGGGCACAACATTTTACTGGAAAGTGATTGGTTGTGACGCTACAACCCACGAATTGACTGGACAATAGGCAGCTGCACGGCGCAAAGTGGTGGAAACTGGATCCCATTACCTCGCTCGCAGCTGTGTGATTCTTCCGCGGTCCACGTCAACGACATCACGAAGAAACGGGTCATTGCTTTAGGAGATGAAGTGTACGCAGTAGATGTTACAAAGGTGGGAGAAACCGAGAAACCGAGCGATTTCCAATCACTGCTGCCGCCTAAACTACAGTAACTACTGAAACGGTACCCCGGGATATTTCCCGATGACTTACCAAAAGTACTTCCACCTCAGCGAACACACGACCAACGCATAGAATTAGAATCAGAGGCACAGCCAACCGTTCAACGACAGTTCCAACTGACTCAGCCCGAGCTGTTAGAATAATCACGGGCAAAAAACTTCACTTGACCGAGTTCGTCACCGTTCACCGCACCGCTGAAAGAAGATGGAGGATTTCGCATGTGCATCAACTACCGTGCACTGGACAGGGTAACACTCAAATCGTGGTACCCCATCCACGCGCCGATGAACTGATCGACCAACTGCGAACTGCTAGGGTTTTTTCAAAAATTGATTTACGCGGCAGTTACCACCAAATCTGAGTCGAACTGAAAGATTGCACCGACACAGCTTTTAGGAATGGATACAGGTCTTTTTAGTACACAATAAGCGCCGACACACTTCTAGGAATGTATACAGGTATTTTGAGATGCCATTTGGGCTACCAACGTGCCAACGACTTTTGAGATGACGATGAACGAGGCATTTCGGCCACTCTTAGATAAATGCATCATCGTTTGCCTCGACAATATCCTAGTTTACAGCTGAGACAAGCAGCAGCACTTAGCAGGTTTGGAAGCAGTTTTCAAAATTTTAAACGATCACTGGCTATTGGAAAAGGGTTCCAAGTGCGAGTTTTTTCAGGACGGCTTAGAATTTTTGGGGCACGTCATTTCAGAAGCTGGGGTTGAAATAGACCCAAAAAAGTTGGATATTGTCAATGCATGGCACCCCCCACAAACATCATGGAGTTGCAGAGTTTTGGGGATTTGTGAACTATGTCTGTCAGTTCATCCTCGACATGGCATGCTTAAGTGCCCCAATGACAGACTTTCTACGGAAAGGGGTCGTGTTTTACGTGGTTGTATTCTCTGCCCTGAAAATTGTCCTTTCTTCACCACCCATGCTACGCATCGCCAACCCAAACCGCCCATTCAAAGAAGTTACCAACGCCAGTGACATCGTCATTGGAACCGTAGTGCTACAGGATTTCGGCAACGGCCTACAGCCCATCGCATACGAGTCACGAGTATTGCACCCACCTGAAAAGACCCCATATACGACCGCGATACGCTCAGATCATGCACGTGTTTAAATTGTGGTGCTGCTACTTGGCCGGCGCCGACGTGATAGTACAGACAGACCACCGATCACTATGACATACCCGCTGGCTCGACTTCCTTGAGTCCAATTTTTGTTTCGCAGTCACCTATTAAAAGGGTGCCGTCACTATGACATTCGACGCACTGACCCGTCCAACTGCCCAAATCCACGCGATAGTACTCGCCCAAAACATCCCACTGTTCACAGGACTATTTACCTGCGGGTATCAGACAGACTCGTTCTTCACAAGAAGAAACTCGTAACGGTTTGTAGCAACACGAAGTGCATATTACGTAAAAGCCGGCACCGATCGCATCTGGGTACCGGGCAACACCTTTCAACAGGAGCCACTATTAGAGAAGGCACATGACGGAGTTACCTCAAGACACTTCAGGGTAAAAAAAACACGACAGCAGTTGCAGCAATAATACTTCTTAAAAAAAAATGACAGCAGCTGCAGCGATATTTCTTCTGGCTCGAAATGCTTACCAACGTGCAACAACACGTGGCATCGTGTCCCACCTGCAAGCTCATGAAATCGTCACGACAACGACCGGCAGGACTGTTGCAGCCGATACCAACCCCAGCTGCAGTTCTTGGTAGCAGGTGACGATGGACTTCGTCACGGGGCTACCAGCTGAAGCTTGTGGGAATGACATGATCCTGGTCGTCGTCGATCGGCTGACAAAAATGGCCCACTTTGCAGCCTGAAAAAAAATCGATCTCAGTCAAAGAAACAGCAAGCCTCTTCATCGCCACTGTCGTTCGAACGCAAAAGATACCCGTGGCGATTATTAGCAATCATGACACGAAATTCACCACCCACATGTGGCAGCAGTTCAGCACATTGCTGCAATTCAGTTCATCGTACCACCCTGAAGCCGACGGTTAAACTGAACGGACCAACCAGACCATGGAGCAGTTAATCCGAGCCACATGCGACGACCCGACAACTTGGGAACAACAGTTGCCACTCATCGAGTTTGCATGCAACAATTCCACGTCAGCCACGATGCAGCAGTCACCATTCTATCTCACTACAGACAAAACCCCACTGTTCCCATGACGCCGAACCCCGACAACCCAGTCCCACGTGAGCAACTGTTTGCCAAAATTTTACAGGCCACTCGGACCCGAGCAGCAGACGCCATAAAAAAATTGAACATCATCGCTAAGCGTCACGCCGATCACCAGCTCAAGACCTTCTCGGGGCCGATCGGCTCTGTAGAGCGGACGTGTCATGCTAGACGGGAGGATGCAAGGCAGTTGACTCGTTGATGAGACATAGGGGCAGAGGAGACTAACGTGGAATGAGGGGCTGACGTGCCAGTCAGCGGGACAGGAGGAGGTGGGCGGTGACGGGTGTGATCATGAGACTGACGCAAAATGGTCCTCAATATCGTGGGCGTAACCTCGGAGTGGCAAGCACGCAGAGGTTCTGAGTCATCGGATCGAGTTCGTGATACGGTGGAAGGATCGTACACCCGCTGAAGACAATTGGGTACGCTGGATAAAATCGAAACCACCTCGTCCTCACTGAATATGTGTGCAGCCGTAATTTCCGGGATGTACACGCACTCTAGTAAAGGGGCCTTATTGGGAAGGGCGGTAGTGTAAGAAGAACTCATTTTCTTTACTTTGCACCCTTACTACCTACGTAAACAATTGTTCCCGCCAATAGTACCTACGTTACCACTCACGATACTCGCCTCGACCACTGTTCCCATCACTATTCACATCGCGACCCAGCCTTACGGCTTGGCTGGTAACGCGCTCCGGTCCGCCTCGACAATTCCAAACCTCGGCGCCAGGCTCGTCGCACACACCACATTTCGCTCGTTACCGTTACCACGCTAGTTCGCTACATACAGTCATCGCTTCGAAAAAATGTTAGGGTTGTCTTGTATTTGCGGAGCTTTTAGGTGTCTCATAAGTCTTATAAATAGAAACATTTGAAATACTTCAAAAAATCTCATAATGAGTGTGGATATTTCAAAGGTTCCTACATCCGCAATCAATGTTCGGGACGCCACATAATGAAGAATGCATGCTAAGTCAGCACGTGGCCAAATTCGTGTTTCGCAAAGGTAAAAATGTACGCTTTATTTCATTTTTCAGTATAGTACATTACGGTTTCTGAAGACACGTATCTATTAACTCGTACACGCACAAAGGTCTCTTCTAAACGGGTACTCTCAAACAGGCCCTCAGATTCGTTTTGAGCCACGCTTTTTAGACAGTGTTGGTCCCTCGAAAAGCACTTTCTATCAGTGTTGACAAAAAAAAAAAACCCTGAAAAATCAGTGTTGTAGTGGAAAAAAAAACTTCCCTGTCAGTGTAGGTACAAAAATGTAGGCTGATTGTGACTGACTGATAACAATGTCCAAAAAAGCATGGTTACAGAAGATTGGGGAGGAGAGTTCAATATAGATTCAATCACACAAACATACATAAAACAAACTAACTACCTACCTACCTACCTAACACCTACCTAACTCCTTTCCTATCCTATCACATATCATCCTCCTCATCATCACTATCTTGTTCCTTATCTTCCTCATCCCCAGCCTCTACCTCTTCCTTCTCCCTCCGCCTCCTCTCATCCTGCCTGGCTATGGTGCAGGTGTTGAATGGCTTACGATTCTTGTAGTTGCGCTAGATCTCGACGATTTCGTCCCAATTGGGATCGTACTTGAGCAATGACATGCACATCAGGTCGCTCAGACGAGCATCCTTAAGGCTGCCTCGCTGCCAGGACTTGAGAATGTTCTGGCGCGAGAAACCGCGCTCGCACTCAACGGTGCTCAGCGGCAAAACCGCCACCGCCACCCACAGCCGCACCAGGTTAGGGAAGTGATCCTGCCAGTCGTTAGTCTTGAGGATGGCAGTGAGCCCAGTGTGGAAGCCGCGCTCACTCTTCGGTGCACCTGCAAGTACGGGAATAAGCAACCGCAGCTCCTTGAATGCTTTCTTCTTCTCGATGCCTGCAGTCATTCATAAGGCAACGAACAGAAGCAGAGATAGAAAGAAAACGTTAAAATCAGGGGAGGAACAAAGAACTTACAAGAAACAATAAATATTCCATCCATTTAAGAGATTTCAATATACAACAATGAGCTTACCGGACAAGATTTCATCGTTGTCCTCCGCCCCAAAGAGAGTGATCAACGACTCCAGAAACTCCTTACACTTTGCATGGCGCTCATGCCTGCCATGAGGCCAGCTGTCGGGAGTGAACAAGCTCACGCCCGACAGCTTGTCAAGGTCCCCCAATTGATCCAGCAGGTTGGCCACGATGTGCTCCGCGAACTCAGTGCAAATGTCGAGACAGGCGTCGTGGTGCCTGGGTCCTGGATAGTCGACCAACTTCTCCTCGTGCAGCGTGAACGTGAAGGTGGCTGGCTCCCATCTGAGTCAACGCCCTTGATGCAGACGTCCTGGGTGTCGTTGACCCCATGCTTCTCCAGCCATGGTGAGAGCTTGATGCTGAGACCGCCACCGAAATCGTCCCCGCAGTCCACGTAACTGGCCTCAAGATGGCGTGTTGTCCGTTGAATCTGCGCATGAACAGCAGACAGATCAAGCTGGGGTGGAGGCAAGGCACAATCAGAGAACGAACATAGGTTAGATTAAAATGTATACGGGCAAAACATGGATCCATACATGTACACAGAGGGAGCTGGGCATGAGCACTTGAAACGCACTTGTTGTCGCTCGAACGTTCTGCTCAAGACATTCATCTGGTCGAGGACGTCAGATAGGAAAAGGAGGAGAAAGTGAAACCTGTACGACGTCACCACAGTGTAAAGCGTCAGGTTCCACTCCTTGAGCATCGTGATGACTGCGGGCAGGACCGCCACGAACCTGGCGATGGCATCATCACGAGATAACCACCCAACACTGTGAATGCCCTGCAGCTCTAGTTTGGTCTCGGTGAAGACTTCCTGCAGGTCTCTGAAATGCTGATGCCAAGGACCAGATCTGCCCAGATGCTCGGCGATTGCACGGATGGTGGTATCGATCATGTCGAAGACGGGCAGGCTCTCTGCCGCATCCTTTGCCGCAAGTGCCTCACTGCAACCACAAGCAAGCGAAAACTCAATGTTACACGTTGAATATTAATGCCAATTAAGCGAAACGTTCAAGACAATACAAGATAATAAAGCAAATGAAAGCAGGAAACGAGCTTCGCATACCGGTGGGCAATGCAGTGACAAGATACGAGGTGCGGAATGCGAAGACGCAGCCGTGCCACCAAGCCCGACTTCGATCCCATCATCACGGACGCCCCATCAGTGCTGATGCTCGCGATGCACCGAATGTCCACGCCACAAGACTCCAAATGGGACAGCAGAAATTGCAGCAAGGACGCTGCATCCGCCTTGTCGACGGTCAACAACGCCATGAACTCCGTAACGATGCGGCCGTCGCGGATGAAGGTGGCGAAGAGAATCAGATGTTTTCCTCTGCAGCGGTCAGTGCTCTTGTCACACGATATACCGATGTACGGACTGTCGAGGATGTGCTCGAGCTGTGTTGTCTGCAGCCACGTTGCTGTAGACTGGGTCAGCTCGCCAAAGCAATACCTGAAATTAGTACACGGAGGTACATTAGAATCGTCAGGAAAAAAACAAAAGCTGATCTAGTTATCACAGGACAAAGTTGGATGGGACTCGGAGGTGCGAATCAGACTCTGAGAAAATGGTTTTGGCCCACAATGGCTGTGTGAGAACTTGAATGTGACTGGACTCCCAGTGTCAGTTTATACATGTGTGTAAGTGGGTGCACAGACTGATCAACTGTTCCAAGTACAATAATTATATCTGATTACCGCGCTGCGGGGAGGGGGAAGGTGGGTGGAACGGACCGCCGCTGCGCCAAGGCCTTAGAAACGTGCATTGGGATTAGGCGATTGTGTCGAATATTACTGATGGCACAGGGGGAAGAGCTCGAAAGGAGTTGCGGGTATAGATCACGGGAGGTGTCAAACGGGCTATTTTAATTGGACGAGGCGGATCTAAACTCCGCCGACTTTGCGACCGGCGCGACGGGGCGGAACTTGCGGCTACTAGTAGTACTAGTACCAGCAATGGGGGGCAAGGGTCCGCTGCTGCGCTGGCCGTGCATTGGGACTAGGCGATTGTGTCGAATAATACTGATGGGCGCAAGGAAGAGCGCGAAAGGAGTTACGGCGTATATCACCGGCCACGGCAGCACGGGGCTAGTCAAAAGCGCCATTCTAACGGCGGATTCAAACTCCGATTCGTTTGCGACGGCGCGACGGGGCGCAATGCGGCGCTACAATCACTGAACTAGTACCAGCAGTGCGCTCGCACACACCAGCGTGACTTGTGGCACTACAATTATAGCACTAGTGCTGAGCAACTCGCTCGCACGCACCAGTGAGTGACTTGCGGCGCTACTTATTTGACGAGCGTTATATTTGGATGTTGCTCTACGATGAGCAGAGTTGAATCATTATATGAGAAAGGCCACTCAGTGGCCAAAATTATATGACCTTTGTCTTTGATGGCTGGGGGAGGAACGGAAAAAGAGTTCCGGGAGGGGCCCGCGATGATGACGGAAGGCGCCAGCGTGGCTTGTCAAACGCGTTAGGCTGGCATGTATTCGACGAGGCGGGATTCAAAATCTACGCTGGAGATTAGGTTTCCAGCTCTAGACAGGTGCTCCATTCCAAAAATTGCGGGACTTGCGCGAGTGATGCTGAACGAATGCATTATCTGCTTGCAGGTAAGCGGCGGTAGTAGTCATGGAGGCTGAAGGCGTTTGCTAGCGTGGGAGAACGAGGGGGTGTGCTACGAACGTTTTTTCCTGTGAGAAGCTGATAGTAGCCAATCGGGGCGAGGAGTTGCAACGTTTCATTGATGTGAGAGTTGACATCAATGGAATTCCCCATCTGTCCTCTCCCCTCACAAACAGATGGGCTGGGGGCGTCGGAGCTGGAATCCGTCGCTCGCGAAACTCTCGTCACACAAGACAGTTCCCCACCCAAGCTGAGCACCCCTTGTAACTAATCGCGAATGTATCGGCGAGGAGGCGAATCGAGTTGTGATACGGGTGCAAAATGTATGACTGGGAAAGTATTCTCCGTGCTGAGAGGGAAGGGAATTCATGACTCGGCTCAATCGAGGTCGCTCACATCCCAGCCAAAGTCCAATACACGTACACAGTAACCATCGTGCCCACCAAGTGACCATCCGGAGAAAATTATTGCGTCACGCGGTTGGGCATTGTGAATTTTTCCTGTCGCAGCATTTTTCACTTTTGTCCGAAACCGCCAGGTTTTATCTTCCATCCCCCAATTTCCGTGCACCCGCCATTATGACGCCAATTTACATCTTTTTGCGATTCATTTTGTCTACCTGTAGTTTTGTCGGCGGGTGTTATATTGCCTGATGTGGCGCACCATTTCAAAGTGCACAGATGGTGTCCCAGGGTCGCGGGTCTTGATTGGTTCTCACCCTCCAAGCTTTATGGATTTCAGGTTTGGCACTGTCGCGCCGCAACTAGGTTAGGGATAACCACGCGTTACTGTATGTCTAAACCATTCTGCCATGTGGCTCCCTGGTGTCGGACAATTCAACTTTGTTCACAATGTTCGTTTCGGCTAATATCCTTGATACTCAAAGTATGCCAGAGACATTTTGCATCGGTACTTACCTCGATTTTTCATTACTCATTGGTTCTTGCTTCTCAATCACATCGCTGATTGGTTCTCGCCTTTCAATAAGTTTTTTCAGGCTAAAACACATCCGCAATGTGGCAGAAACAGAACGCATTTACCGAACTTACATATGAATAATTGTGTCGAGGTGCTACCAAGAATATACAAAAAAAAATCATGGAATTTTGAACCCTTTACAAATGAAATTTGTATCGAGCGAAAATTTTGTAAAGAGAATAACACCGCCAAGCCTCTGTAAATGAGGATAACTCAACGGAATGGGATCAAGAACACCGCCAAGCCTCTGTTGACCGTGGACCTGCTGACCCCTTGCGTCGAAGAAAGATTCGATAAAGAACCATTCAAAAGGGACCTAGCGGCGCGCACAGATATCACCTGCAGCCACGATGTGAAACAGTTCATTGGTCTTAACACCTCCTACGCGCCAGAAGTCATTCATCTCTTGGCAGCCACATACGTAGAGGAGCTTGGCAAGCATTCTAACACGCCTGCACCACTCTCTACCCCTTTATCGCACTCCCGGACCGAACCACAAACCCGACAACAAAGCCCTATCCCCTGCTGAAATTCAGACCTACCAACAGCAGCAGGGATGCCTACTCTTTACTTCAGTAACATGTAGGCCAGATCTTTCCTACATCGCGAGTCAGCTGGCCCAACACTCCCACAAGTCGATGGCTAAGAATCTTCTAGATCTCAATGCCCAACATTGGGCTCTGCTACTCAACAGTGGCAACCCCGTCCTTTAGTCTCATTGGCTACGTGGACGCCGATCACACTACTGACCCCGACAGTCGACGGTCAAGATTTGGGGTCCTGTTCCGCCTTGAACCAACAGGACCAATCTTGTGGAACTCGTAGAAACAAGAACTGGTTGCTATGTCATCAGCTGAAGCCGAATTCATTGCCGCGACAGCACCAGTTCACAAAGGACTCTACCTGCAGGAACTACTGCAAGAAGCAAAACCAACCTTGCCAACCGTTTGCTTGCACTGAGACAACCAAAGCGCGATTCGAATCGCGAACAAACCAGGATTCGTCAACCGCACCAAACACATTGCGCTGCGGTACTTCTTCGTCAAGGACAAAGTGGACAAGGGGAAGGTGGACCTGACCTACTGCCCAACGGGTAGCATGGCAGCCAACATCCTCACAAAAGAACTACCCCGTCAACAGTACCTCCTGAATAGCGTAGCAACTGTGTCGGTGTCGTCTCGTTTGACTACCCCACTGAGTCCTGTCTCGCCGTAGCAACTGTGCCTCGCCTCTGCACCTCCTGAATAGCGTTGTTGAAGCCTCGAACCTCTTTGCTCATCCCCATAAAGGCAGGGCGATCTCCAATGAGATGGTAGGAACATTCGCTATTAAGGAGCACGACGCTCGGGTTCGCCTTCACAGCAGCTGCAACAGCCTGAAAGCCCTCCCCGACTGCTCCAGCACAACGGGAGGAGGATGCTCTACAACGGGCTTCAGCATCCCACATGATGATTGTCTGCTCCCCTTGGGGCTATCACTTCCCTTGCCGCTCACGCTGCTGCCTCCAGAACCCTCTCCACCTTCGACTGCCTCCTTATTCGCCCACAGCCGGCAGTGCTTAGCGACATGCCCCAGCTGCCCATAGACGTAGCAGTTCCCCTTGAAGCCCCCTTCCCTCCCCCATCAGCTGGCCACCCAAAACCCCTTTACCCTTCTCCCCTCCCTCACTAACCCCACCCCCATGCTTAGGCTGCTGCTGCAGTTCCATAGTGGGAGGGGAAGGGGATGAAGTCTGATGAGATTAGCGCTTACCCTTCTTGGCAAAAACTTGGTTTGCATGGGGAAGAAACGGGTCCTTCTGCCCTTCCACCACCACCATACACTCCTCCTCTGTGATGTAACTAGCGAGGGTGTCCTCGTCCAACTCCTTGCGCACCTGCGGCAGCTTCAGCATCCTGCGTCAGAGATTGTACTGCTGCGGCAAACCCTTCACGACGTGAGTGATGTACAACGCATGCGAGTAATCTACGCCAGCCATCCTCATGTTCACTAGGATCTGCTGCACACGGCTGCGATAGGACATGGCGGACTCGTGCTCTCCCATCTCGAGGTTACTGAGTGTCTGCTCTAACTGACCTATATACAGGACGTCCTTTACCATGTACATGCGCATGATAAGCTGCCATGCCTGAAAGCCGGCATCTACCTTCAAGCGACACGCCTTAAGGGTGTGGGGGGAGCAGCAACATGAAACGGAGGTGAACGTCAATAGCTGTGCTGCGTGAAACTGAGTGAGAAGCGCCAATGCATGCACTGGGGGAATGGGGGTGGAACCATCTATGTATCGCTTTTAACCGAGCGATCTCAAGCTGCAGCTCAATCGACTCTGTCCACATCAACAGGTCGCGACGTCCTTTAACAGCCTAGGCGCAGAAATCTTGTCTGGAGTAAACTTGATGTAGCCATAGGTGGGTGCTATTTCTTCGTCACTCGTCATCGATGCTAATGGGGTAGCGCCAGGCATAGCCTCACTATCGAACCCCTCAATTTTCCGCCTTCAGCAACGCTCCGCCGTCCTACATTCTCATGTTCTCGTGACTCTGCTGCTAGATGAACACGCTCCTGTACGATGCCAACGTACTAAAACGAGTCTATCCTTGCAAGACACCACGCGACACAATCTTTTTAAGCTCCTCGTCATCGCTATCTCCATCGCCGCTAGCCATAGCCCACGCACTGATTACTCCCGCCGGTTGCTCGACGTTTCTCTACAAGAGGCGAATGATGCTCACGACTCCGACGAGAGCGTAATCCCTCCAACATGAGCTCAAAATCCATATAAGTCAGCTCACCATGAGAATGACGAGCCATGAGATCCTCCACTAGTGCGCGCAAACTACCGGCATTAGCTTTCACCTCCTCCGTACTCATCCTCTATGACGCCTCCAAAAGGTACCACCAATTAAAATAAATTGTCCTCCATTCAAATCCCTCGTCGTCACCTCATAAGGGTACCCAGACGAGTATAAATAAATTACTAAACGCCCTGTCCTTACGTCCGGGACGTAACTGGAAGGAAATAAATTAAAGAACAACTTGAACGAAGAGGAGCCTATTGCAATCGCCGCAATTGTCAAGGCAAGTATACGAACGCCAATGATATCGACGACGGAAAAACTATGCGTGTTCATTCCACAATCACCGCACCACAAAGGAATATACTAGAGAGCGCTGCGACTGCGAGAGAGCTTTAGCAATCATGACAGTGTTGCACTAGCAATTCGGTAACATTTCGATAGAGCTCGTCTCCAATGACTTAGTGAGAAACCAAGTATAGATTGGACTTCACTAGAAATATATTATGTGTCAAACAAAAGCAAACACATAAACAGATATAGATATACTAGGCTACATGAGAGTTGCTCAAAGTGACGTGGTGTTGCGGGTAACCCAACCACATGAAAGTGTCATGTGGGTGGAAGAACGCGCCTCGTCGAATTCCAACCCAATTCAGCAATGGAGTCCCGCTTCTGTGCACGCCACTCTACCAACACAGCAAGGATTGGTGTGACTCAGACGAAAGCACCAAGGACCCCCATAGACTAACGCATCCTCACAGAAACTCTTGTGCGGCTGCGCATAGTCACACTTGGTCCATCGTGACTGTCCTTGAAACACAATGACGGTGCTGGGCTGCGAGAAGTCTTGGTCAACAACTTGTCAAACTGCCAAGTCAAATACTTCGTGAGGGCCCTTGCTGTCATAGGGCTCTCTAACAAACCTTCCCTTATTGCAAAATCCTTCTCCCGCTGTAACAATTTCAGCTTCTCTACTGCACTTGTTTCCGCATCCATGGAGTATGTTAGAATAACTAGGCAAGAATGATTGAAAGGAGAGGGGGTTGAACTAGCAGGCAGTTGAGTACAAATAGCAAACCCTAGATTGGGCTGTACTCGCTATAGAGTACCCCACTGCAGGCTAGACAATAATAGCATTCTGACACACCCCCATAGCCAAAGTGGGGTGTAATCAGCAGAGCAAGCAAAGCAGTACAAGCTCAGGGTGGATCACAATGTCACCACACATTCTGAGCACAAGTTCAAGAAGCAATAGTTTAAAGTTCACAGTTATGAGCAAAGCTAGAGGCAGTCACAGAGGGCAAGCGAGGAGGAGGAGGGCTGGCGAGAGGAGAGAAGATGAAAGGCGCCGACTGAAGCTGCAGACACACGGGCAACAGGAGCGGCGCGCACAGTGGCTACCGAGCGCACGAGGGCACCGGACTACGGGAGTATCTGGCTCCGCGGCTACGACGAGCACACACAGGAGCAACGGACCCACAGGCGACTGGCGAAGCAGGCTCGCTGGGCTACCGAAACGCGCGAGGGCATCCGGACTACTGGCGCTGCTGGCGTCACGACGGCTACCTCCACGCAATCTCCCCCGACCGTCCCACGCCCCTCTCACACACCCCCTGCTGACACCCTAGCTCCACTCCGACGGTACCCCCCTTAAACCCCAAACCCTAGGCTCCCACACACCACCCCCCTCAGCGGCAGCTGTAGCAGAGGGAGACGAGGGAGGAGGAGGAGCAGGGGGAGGAACTCACAACCGACACCCCCATAGCCGCCACCCCCACACTCTTCACCCCCAAACCCTAATTCAGGAGAACGGGCTGTAGGAGGGGTGAGGCGCCGGTAGAAGCACGGGGGACAGTGGAGAGGGCAGGAGCAGCGAGGAACGGGCCGCCCACGGGCCTGGTAGAGCCGCCCGAACCGCGCGCAGGCGGCCCGAGCCGCGCGCGGGCCTGGCGCTTCCCGTACGGGCCGCGCGCGTGCCTGGCGCAGCCCGTACGGGCCGCGCGCGGGCCTGGCGCAGCCCGTACGGGCCGCGCGCGGGCCTGGCGCAGCCCGTACGGGCCGCGCGCAGGCCTGGCGCAGCCCGTACGGGCCGCGTGCCGGGTGTACGGGCCGCGCGCAGGCCACGACGGGCGACGGGGGGCGACGCGCGGGTCCCCGTCGCCCGTCGCAGCGCCTCCCGGGGGCGACGTGCCGAGTGACGGGGCAGGAACCCGCCGCGCGCCTCGGGGCACACGGCGGGCAGAGAACCGCCGCGCGCCTCGGGGCGCACGGCGGGCAGAAAACCGCCGCGTGCCTCGGGGCGCACGGCGGGCTGAAAACCCTAGTTTCGACGCCGCGCGCCACGGGGCGCGCGGCGGACAGGGAGTAGCAGTAGCAGTAGCAGTAGCAGCGGAAGGCTTAGGTGGTGGGCCCACCCACAGGATCGACCCAGGAGGGTCGACCTGCTCTGATACCATGTTAGAAGAACTAGGCAAGAATGATTGAAAGGAGAGGGGGTTGAACTAGCAGGCAGTTGAGTACAAATAGCAAACCCTAGATTGGGCTGTACTCGCTATAGAGTACCCCACTGCAGGCTAGACAATAATAGCATTCTGACAGAGTACCCATGTTGGAATACACCCATCGAGCTGGATGCCTGCTACGTGCCCGGATCGACTCAGTGCGTCTGCTTTGCTGTGTAACCCTGGCTTGTAGACGATGTTGCAGTGGAAATGGCTTTCAAGGAAGTCCAACCACCGTTGTGAGAGCGTCGGCTGCGACTTCAGGTATTTGAGGCTGCAGTGGTCAGTGTATACTGTGGTCTTGGCTCGTTTCAGATAACACCTCCACGCCTTGAAGGCTGTAACTATCCCAAAGGCTTCCTCATCGTGGTTTAGGGAATTTATTTCTACTCTGTGTAGCATTTTAATGAGGTATGTGAAGGGTTGCAAACCACGTTTGTGATCCTGCATCAGTACTGCTTCGACTGCCTGGTCACTAGCGTCTACTTCCACCGCATAGTCTCTCTCTGGATCCAACAGGGTGAGCAATGGGATGTGGTTATTGCTGTCTGTACTATTCCATGGCTTGTTGCTGAGGAGTATCCCATATATAAGGAGTAACGTTTTTCAGTAAGTTCATCACTTTGAACTGTACTTTCCAACGTATCCTTATCTTCTCAGATTTCCTAGTGCCACGTGACACTTTACTTTTCTTGCACTCCAATTCCTAGTCCTACAAACCACTTTCCCACATCCGATCTCGCATGCTATATCAACCTTGCTTGTACTTGCCGATATCAACCAATTCTCATTCTATTACTCAGTAACTCCGCCGCCTATTTCGCAAAAACTTTCTTTGCCAAAGTCTTCCGTTGTGTTTCATCTTCGACTTAATGGAGCCCTCTATTCCTAAGCGGATTTTGGCCAATGGGCCTTATGCTTAGAATCAGAGCCTTCGCGGGGAGCGACTTCCAACGAGCGACCGTCGACGACGAGACTACGACGTCATCGTCCCGCGGTGCCGACTTGCAGACTTGGAGTCGTCGAGCCAACATGGACGAGACCATGAACGCTCTCCCCAACAACATGGGCAATGCGACCCAACTCATGCGCCAACTCGTAGCGTTGACACTGGAAAATCGTCAGGTACGAGCTGAAATGCAACAGCTTTGTGAATTGACTTCTAACCCCCATGGTCATGACACACCAGCTCCTGTGCCCCACGCGTCAACGGGCACAGAAGTGCTGCCGGAACGTCGAAGTGCACTCAAGCCGTAGAAGCCCAAGCCGCTCGACCCAAGTCAACGCGACGCAAACGTGCGGACGTGGCTCTTCATGCTCAACTACCACTACTATACTGTATCAGTAGGAGGTCTTTCTCCATGGTTGACAGTCGTTGAAACAATCGCTCCAGTGCGACGGTGCTGATCGTAGTTGTCGCCTTATTTGTCGCAGCCCCGTTGGGTTGTCAGCCGTCAGATGGGTTTGGCCTCCGGATCCACCAGCCATCTTGGTCTTGGATCATGTGCCGCTCACCAGTTTTCGGTTAAGCGAATTTTACGGAAGTGGGGACGCGAAGAATCCGTGAGTTGCTCCCATACCATGTTACAATCCTAAGATGGACTTAGCCAGGGATCGGCTCAGGGTTGTTCGTAGGTAGTTTTGCAGCAGAAGCAGGGCCTCATATTGGTTTTTGGGTACCCTGAGCACTCAATATCCCTAGGAGGATAACACTGATTGTCAGTGTCGTCTGGGGTGAAACACTGATTTTACAGGGTATTAGTGTCAGAATCCCTAGGCAAGAATGATGAACTAGTAGAAGTTTGGGTACAAATATGAAACCCTAGTTGGGGTTGTACCCCATATTGGCTACCCCACTACAGCCTACAAGCATACTACAGTTTAACACACCCCCATAGGCAAAGTGGGGGAGAACAAAGGGTCACAAGACCAGTCCAGCAAAGCAAAGCAACGCCCAGGGTGGATCACAACGTCACCACACTCCGAGCACAAGTAAAGGCCACAAGGCCAGTTCACATGCAGTGCTAGATATAGTACAAGACAAGCAACACAGTGATCAAAACCTAGCAAGCAAGCAACAAGATATATATAAAGTACAGTACAAAGAATGTCAAGCAGTGAGCAAGTGAGGAAACGTGGACACAAGGCCTAAAGAAGTACAGTGCCGCTGATGATCACTAGGCGGGAGCGCCTTGGTGAAGATATCAGCAGTGTTGGCCTTCGAGTCCACGTACACAAGCCGAAGCTGACCGCGCTGCTGAAGCTCTCGAGCAAGAAAGTAGCGAAGAGCAATGTGCTTCGTCCTGTGCTCCAGTCTGTGCTCCTGACACAAGGCAAGAGCCGCCTTGTTGTCACCGTACAGAACTGGAGGAGAACTAGGCCGCTCTCCCAAGTCAGTCAGCAGGTAGGTGAGCCAGCGTAACTCCTGTGCAGCCATGGCTGTGGCGTAGATCTCAGCCTCACAACTAGAGCCGAGAACAGAGGAAGAGCGGGTGGACCGCCACGAGACAGAACCTGAGCCAAGGCTGAAGGTGTAACCCTGTGACGACCGCTGCGTAGCCAGGTCGTCCACCCAAGAGGCGTCCGAGTGACCAGTGAGGACAACTCTGTCGCGTCCTCCAAGCACCAGCCCCATGCCTGATGTACTGCACAGGTAATGCAGCACCCTCTTAGCAGCCTCCCAGTGCTCTCGCCTGTGTCTCCCAGGCGCAACGTAACGAGCAAGGATGCTAAGAGGGTACGCGAGGTCAGGTCGCGTGCAAGTCATCAGGTACATGAGGCAGCCTACAAGCTCTGGGTACGGGCCACTCGGCTCTACGGGCTCGTCCGAAGGTGGAGCTGAGAGCGAGTGGCTGGTAGCCAGAGGTGTGGCCTGTGGTGAGGAGAACTGGAAGCCGAAGCGCTGAAGGACCTGCTGCACCATGTGTGACTGAGTCAGGGTGATGGTGCGGCGAGCTCTGTCCCGGGTGATCTGCAGGCCAAGGTAGCTACGCAGTTCACCCAGGTCAGTGCAGGTGTGTCTCTTCTGCAGCTCCGACTTCACACGAGCGAGTGCCTCAGTGTCAGCAGTAGCAAAGACCAAGTCGTCGACGTACACGAGGATGTAGAACGGCGGCAGCGACGTGTCTGTGCGCAGAAACAGCGACGGGTCAGCAGTAGACGGCGCGAACCCAAGAGCCGCAAGAGTAGTCCTCAGTGTGTCGTGCCACTCACGTGGCGCCTGGCGGAGACCGTAGACTGGCCGGCGGAGACTCCACTGGGTACCAGGGGGAAACGACCCAGTAAAGCCAGGTGGGCGGCGCAGCCAGATCTCCTCGTGCAGGCTGCCCTGCAGGAACGCTGTGCTGAAGTCAAGAGAGTGAAGCTCGTAGTCACGCTGAGCAGCAACGTGCAGCAGAACCCGAAGAGTGGTCATCTTCGGGGTGGGGGAGAAGGTCTGGAAGAAGTCGACCCCCTGACGCTGACTGAAGCCTCTAGCAACGTAACGAGCCTTGAAGACAGGCGGAGAACCTGGCGGCCGCTTCACCCTGAAAATCCACATGCCATCGACGATGTTCGCCCCAGGAGGGGGAACCTCGTCGACGTAGGTGCCTGTGGACTTCCAGGATGCCATCTCTGCGTCCATGGCTGTCTGCCACTGAGAGGAGTAGGGACCCGAGATCGCCTCTGCGTAGGTGCGCGGAGTGGGGATGTCTAGTGCATCCGGGTCTCCCTCAGGGGCAAGCAACCAGGCCACGAGATGAGGTACAGCAGCCGCAAGTGAGTCAAAGTCCTCCTGCCTGTCCTCAAGGACGTCCGTGCCAAGAGCACACTCACCCCCGACGGACGGAGGACAGACTGACGCAGACTCTGACTCAGCGACAAGGCTAGCAGCGTAGTCTAGACGACAGGCAGCAGCAAAGTCAACCAACTCAGCGACCAGAGCAGACGCAGCCGAGGACTCAAAGGTGGGGTCAGTGACAACAGTAGCAAGGAGACGCGTGACTGTAGGGTGCTCAGCGCGATACCGGTCAGACTCAGGGTCCGGAACGGCAGGCAAAGAGGACGCAGGAGGAGACGGTAGAGGGACACGCCGAGGAGCAGTAGAGGGACGCAGAGTCATGTAGTGAGTGCCTGGGACAGGCGGAGGACGCTCACGACGGACACGACTACCAGTGCGAGCAGGACGAACAGGCGACGCAGGACGAGACTCAGGCTCACGACGCTCTGTAAGACCTCATGTGGGACCAGTATAAGGAGAGGGAGCAGGGAGAGGCGAGGCAGGTGGTAACTGTGACTGCGGCTGGACAGGCGGAGGACACTCTACGGAGGGAGGAGGACAAGGAGGAGGAGCCTGCCCAAGAACCTGCTGAAGGAGCGGTACGAAGTACGGTCGCGGCCGCGCAGCGTCTCTAGAAGCAGAAGGGACTCCAGCGGCCGGGTCCTCAGCACCAGTAGGAGCTCCAGCGTCCGGGTCCACAGCACCAGCAGCAGCTCCACCGGCCGGGTCCCCAGCTCCAGCAGCAGCTCCACCGTCCGACTCCTCAGTACCAGCAGCAGCTCCACCAGGTGGGTCCGCAGCACCAGCAGCAGCGCCACCCCCAGAGTCGGGAGCTCCAACTCCGCTAGCACCGCCAACGCCAGAGTCCCCAGCTCCAGCAGCTCCAGTCGCAGCGCTCCCAGAACAGCCAGTCCCGGCAGCTCCAGTACCCCCAGTACGAGCACCCCCAGGACGAGCAACTCCAGCACCCCCAACTCCAGCCGAGCCACTAGGACGGCGAAAGCGTCGGACGTACCAGTCACGAAGCTGCTGCGGTGTGAGAGACTGCTCAGCACCCCGAACCGGAGCACCCCCAGACACAGTAACCCGAGGCTCCGTAGGCTCAGTAGCAGCACCCCCAGGCTCAGTACCCGCAGGCTCAGTACCCGCAGGCTCAGCACCCCCAGTCGCAGCACCCCCAGGCTCAGCACCCCCAGGCGGCAAACTCTCAGGCACAGTACCCTCAGCCCCAGCACCCGCAGTCCCAGCACTCCCAGGCCTCGCACCCGCAGGCTCAGCACCCCCAGGCGCAGCACCCCCAGGCTCCGTACTCTCAGGCACCGTACCCTCAGCTCCAGCACCCTCAGTCCCAGCACCCCCAGGCCCAGCACCCCCAGGCTCAGCACCCCCAGGCTCAGCACTCCCAGCAGCACCACCCGCAGCAGCACCTGAGTCACCTGTGACCTCGACAGGCTCAGCGACGGGAGGAGGGTCTACCTGAGAGACACCTGAAGGAGCAGGACCCTGAGGGGGAAGGGGGTCTACCGGAGGGGGACCAGGAGCAAGGAAAAGCGGCGGGGGAGGGAGGGGGGCAGTGCGGTAGGGGAAGAGACGGTAAAAGGGGACCGACTCGTCAAAGGTGACATCCTGAGAGGCGAAGACCCGGCGCGAGGTGGGGTGGTAAAACTGCCAGCCAGGCGCGTCAGGGACAAAGCCAAGGAAGACACAGGGAAGCGTGCGGGAGGAGAGCTTGTCCGCAGACGTATCGCGGACAAGGGCACGAGCACCCCACACCCGGAAGCGCGACGCATCGCCAACCTCCCCCGTCCAACGCAGTGTGGGCGAGGTCTCCGGCAAGGAGACACGGGGCCAGAGGTTGAGCTGATGCGCGGCGTACCGGACAGCAAACGGCCACAGAAAATGGGGAGCCGCCGCGTGGACCAAGGAGGTACGAGCGACCTCCATGACCAGGCCAATGCGACGCTCAGCAACCCCATTCTGCTGTGGGGAGTCCGGAAGCGTGAAGGTCTGCTCGATGCCCTCCGCCTGACAGAAGGTCCTCAAGAGGTCGGAGGAAAACTCACCACCTCTGTCAGAGTGCAGACGCAGGACAGGAAGATCCGTCCGGAAACGGCGGCGGAGCTGGAGACGAACCGTGCGGATCCAAGGGATCAGAACAGCAGGGACCTCACCCTTGGTGCGCAAGGGGAAGACCGTGGTGTAACGCGAGTAGTCGTCGACAACCAGCAAAAAATACCGCTCACCGCCCTGACCACGAACGCGGGCTGGGCCCCACACGTCCAGGTGGAGGGTCTCCAGAGGAGCCTCTGTCGGGGGGAACGAGGAGGAGTGAGGAGCGGCGCGCTGCCGCCCCTCGACGCAAGGAAGGCAAGGCGGCGCAGGCGAGGCAGGGAGGGGAGGGAGGGACCTGGGAAGACCGGACACAAGGAGGCGACGGTGCATGCCACGAAGGCGTGGCAAGGAGGGGTGACCCAGGCGGTGGTGCCAGAGAAGAGTCTGGTGCGACAGGGAACGACACTCACAGGCGTGGGCCACCAGACCTGACGCAGACACCTGACCGACAGCAGCTACCTGGGGAGACGCAGTGGTCAGTGTGTAGAGACTCGACCCCGGCCGACGGGTGAACGTAGCCAGGTGACGGCCGGTCCTGGAGCACGTGCAGATCGCCACACGCTGTCCGCCAGGGGTAAAGGTGTCAACCCACTGATCCTGGAGGACAGCGTTGCTCACCAGGTTCGTCGAGAACGAGGGGAGGTGGAAACCCGACAACGAGCCAGACGGAACCGCCGGACAAGGGAGGACAGTGGTGGACTGGGCAAGGACTGGGCCCCCAGAGGGGTCAGCCAAGGAGACTGGGACCGGTGCAGGAAGCGGTGTGAGCTCAGTACTGTCACGAAAGAAGCAACGGGAAGCACCTGAGTCAAGGGTGAAGGTGTGACAGGCCTCAGCCGGTGCGGTACCTGAGAGAGCAGTCGCTGTGGGTGCTGTACCTGAGAGAGCAGACTCGAAACCAGCCGGGACAGCACTGGAGGGAGCAAGTACAGGGGGCACCATACCAGAGAGAGCAGACTCACTAGTACCAAGGGCAGCGGGCTCTATACCTGGGTCAGGCGGCACACACAGGTAACAGTCTCCCTCGGCACTAACAGTCAATGCATACATGGCAGCAATAATAGCATCATAGTCAAGAGCAAAGACATCAACACCAGCCCTCATGAGCTCAGCCCAGCGGGGGCGCTCAACATCCGCACCCATCTCCTCACGCCAAGCGTCGTCAAGGCGGGAGAAGCAGCGGTACGGGGTGTGGAACCTCCCACACGTCTGTCCCTTGCGGTCACCTGTGCGAATGACATAAGAACAGCGGGCACTGGCCCCCGACGTCCCACGCTGAGCAAGCCACTCACGAAGCTGCTGGGTCGTCTGGGGACGCTGCTGCTGCTGGGAGCTCTGGCCAGAGCCAGTGCCTCCACTCCGACCTCCGCCGCCACCACTACCACCGCTCCGACCGCCACCGCCACCACCGCCACCACCGCCACCACCGCCACCGCCGCCGCCGCCACTACTGCCACTGCTCCCTCCGCCGCCCCCGTCTCCACCACCGACCCCACTCCCACCAGCGCTCCCGCCACCGCTCCCTCCAGCACCGCCTCCCCCCCCACCTCCCCCACCTCCTCCCCCACCAGCGCCACCACCACCACTTTTGCCCCCCTTGCCCTTGCCGGTGCGGCGCCTCCCACCAGGAGTAGAAGCAGCGCCAACAGACTCAGCACCAAGGAAGTCAACAGCAGCAGCAGCAGCGTAGGAGGGAGCGAGGGGAGAGGGAGAACACCCCTCAAAGATGGGGGTGCGAGGAGCGCCACGAGCAGCACCGACAGCTACAATGCTCTTTTCGGCCGCGAGCAGGTGCTCCTCTAGGAGGGCGACTGTGAGCTCAGTGGGACAGCGAGCAAGGAAGTGGTCTCGAACTGAGCGGAGGGTGTCAGGCCCTCAGATTCGTTTTGAGCCACGCTTTTTAGACAATGTTGGTCCCTGGAAAAGCACTTTCTATCAGTGTTGACAAAAAAAAAAAACCCTGAAAAATCAGTGTTGTAGTGGAAAAAAAAACTTCCCGGTCAGTGTAGGTACAAAAATGTAGGCTGATTGTGACTGACTGATAACAATGTCAAAAAAAGCATGGTTACAAAAGATTGGGGAGGAGAGTTCAACATAGATTCAATCACACGGACATACATAAAACAAACTACCTACCTACCTACCTTGTACCTACCTACCTCCTTTCCTATCCTATCACATATCATCCCCCTCATCATCACTATCTTGTTCCTTATCTTCCTCATCCCCAGCCTCTACCTCTTCCTTCCCCCTCCGCCTCCTCTCATCCTGCCTGGCTATGGTGCAGGTGTTGAATGGCTTACGCTTCTTGTAGTTGCGCTAGATCTCGACGATTTCGTCCCAATTGGGATCGTACTTGAGCAATGACATGCACATCAGGTCGCTCAGACGAGCATCCTTAAGGCTGCCTCGCTGCCAGGACTTGAGAATGTTCTGGCGCGAGAAACCGCGCTCGCACTCAACGGTGCTCAGCGGCAAAACCGCCACCGCCACCCACAGCCGCACCAGGTTAGGGAAGTGATCCTGCCAGTCATTAGTCTTGAGGATGGCAGTGAGCCCAGTGTGGAAGCCGCGCTCACTCTTCGGTGCACCTGCAAGTACGGGAATAAGCAGCCGCAGCTCCTTGAATGCTTTCTTCTTCTCGATGCCTGCAGTCACTCATAAGGCAACGAACAGAAGCAGAGATAGAAAGAAAACGTTAAAATCAGGGGAGGAACAAAGAACTTACGAGAAACTATAAATATTCCATCCATTTAAGAGATTTCAACATACAACAATGAGCTTACCGGACAAGATTTCATCGTTGTCCTCCACCCCAAAGAGAGTGATCAATGACTCCAGAAACTCATTACACTTTGCATGGCGCTCATGCCTGCCATAAGGCCAGCTGTCGGGAGTGAACAAGCTCACGCCCGACAGCTTGTCAAGGTCCCCCAACCGATCCAGAAGGTTGGCCACAATGAGCTCCGCGAACTCGGTGCAGATGTCGAGACAGGCGTCGTGGTGCCTGGGTCCTGGATAGTCGACCAACTTCTCCTCGTGCAGCGTGAACGTGAAGGTGGTTGGCCTCCCATCTGAGTCAACGCCCTCGATGCTGACGTCCCGGGTGCCGTTGACCCCATGGTTCTCCAGCCATGGTGAGAGCTTGGTGCTGAGACCGCCACCGAAATCGTCCCCGCAGTCCACGTAACGGGCCTCAAGATGGTCCGTTGAATCTGCGCATGAACAGCAGACAGATCAAGCTGGGGTGGAGGCAAGGCACAATCAGAGTACAAACATAGGTTAGATTAAAATGTATACGGACAAAACATGGATCCATACATGTACACAGAGGGAGCTGGGCATGAGCACTTGATACGCACCTGTTGTCGCTAGAACGTCCTGCTCAAGACATTCATCTGGTCGAGGACGTCAGATAGGAAAAGGAGCAGAAAGTGAAACCTGTACGACGTCACCACAGTGTAAAGTGTCGAGTTCCACTCCTTGAGCATCGTGATCACTGCGGGCAGGACCGCCACGAACCTGGCGATGGCATCACCACGAGATAACCACAGAACGTTGTGAATGCCCTGCAGCTCCAGGTTGGTCTCGGTGAAGACTTCCTGCAGGTCCCTGAAATGCTGATGCCAAGGACCAGATCTGCCCAGATGCTCGGCGATTGCACGGACGGTGGTATCGATCATGTTGAAGACGGGCAGGCTCTCTGCCGCATCCTTTGCCGCAAGTGCCTCACAGCAACCACAAGCAAGCGTAAACTCAATGTTACACGTTGAATATTAATGCCAATTAAGCGAAACGTTCAAGACAATACAAGATAATAAAGCAAATGAAAGCAGGAAACGAGCTTCGCATACCAGTGGGCAATGCAGTGACAAGATACGAGGTGCGGAATGCGAAGACGCAGCCGTGCCACCAAGCCCGACTTCGATCACATCATCACGGACGCCCCATCAGTACTGATGCCCGCGATGCGCCGAATGTCCACACCACAGGACTCAAAATGGGACAGCAGAAATTGCAGAAAGGACGCTACATCCGCCTTGTCGACGGTCAACAATGCCATGAACTCCGTAACGACGCGGCCGTCGCGGATGAAGGTGGCGAAGAGAATCAGATGTTGAGAAGGCGCGGAACCAAGAGGGCAACGCGCATACGGCATCCGGCGAGGCAGATGAATCAATGGAGTCGCTTGTATTATTGGCTGGTGACGGGAATAAAACTCCAAGCAATGCGTGGTTCCTCGAGACCAGCGCAACACAACACATGACGCATTTGGCGCCACTCCTCAACAACATTGGTGCACTGGGAGACATTGCACGTGTGGACTTTGGAGACGGCAAATTGTTGCCGGTGGTTAGAGTTGGGAATACTCGTCTCATCATCGATGGCGGACCGGTGGAAATCGCGAATGTGCTTCATGTCCCGGGGTGGAAGGAGAATCTTCTTTCCGTCATGCAATTTGCAAGGAAAGGCGTGACCGTCGCCATCAACGACACGAAGATGAACCTTTTTTGGAAGGGGAAGCAATTCACACAAAGCGTTCTCAACGGACACCTCTACCAGCTCAAGACGCACCCAAAAGCAGCTTCATCCTATGTGACGCAAGGCTCGAAGCCGACTCTTAAGGTGTGGCATAATCGGCTTGCGCACGCCAACTACGGGTGAGTCAAGGAGTTGGCCGACAAAGGACTTGCAAGGGGCTTCGACTTGACAATGAGAATTCAATCCTGTATCACTTGGTAATCAGAGCCGTTCTGACTCGACAACTCTCGGCTAAGTAGCGGTCACGGAAAAATCGCCTTGAAAACCGCAGGGGCGACCAATTCGACGGCGACTTCTAGTTAGCACCAGTTTCGCGCTTTTTGTTTTAACCCCCTCACGTGGTTTTTTAACATGATGGGTTCGCCGGTGACAACCGATGTTACGCAGCAGCCCTTCTCGCAAATTGCCAAGATGGGAGCAGAGATGCGAGTGGTTACCAAACAATCGCGAGCAACTCCGAAACGAACTTCTGCGCGTTATGTAGCTCTTCACAACCATGTCGGTTCTTGCTTCGGCGACTTCGCAGCAGTCGCATATCGAGGTTCATCATATCGAGGTTCCAAAACTCTGCTCGCCAAAATCGTCCGACCCCGGCGATTGGAAATCAGACGTCAAGCGATTGCTTGTAACACGCAACAATGTTGATACGCGGTCCGACTCTGGAGTGGGTCGGAAGCAACGGTAGAATTTTCCAGTGCAAAACCATGTGGCAGCAGTTTTGGGCAGACTTGCTGAAATGTTTCGAGTCGAAAAATTCTACTTATATTGCACGTAAAGAAAAACTACTTAACCATCGGTAATATGGGAGTGTGGCGCAATACACGCGGAAGATGGAAGAATTTTGTAACTGTGTTTCAGACATTACCGAGGGAAAAACAATTTAGTCCTACATTGTGGGGCTGAAAAACGATATTTGTCGCCACGTTGCAGCAGCTACTACGAGATCGTATCGACCGCGAAGCCTTTTTACTTAGTCAACGCCAGAACACGACGACCCCATGTCGCCGGAACACAACGACCCTAAGTCGTCGGATCATGACAAGGGGACCGTTCGTCTTCAGCCATGTTCGCCGACCCCATGGAAGTCATTAAATCTGACGCGAAGTGTTGCGTTTTTTGCGGCGCAAACGGACATCGAATTGTCGACTGTTTTCACATGAAACTTGCACATGCAGCACTTCAAGCTCGAGAGAGTGGCGAAAATGAGGACAAAGGGTAATAAAACGCATCTCGCGAGCAATCACGGATAGTGCTGACGATAATAAAAAGATCTGAAAGCATGAGCGCGATCTGGACCAAAGCCCGATCGACAAACAGGATTGGGTGCGAAATTTGGAGCATCAAGGGTGAAACCCCAAGCCTCTTGGCCGGGCTTTATCAGAGGGATTCGTTGAGGAAACAAAAATCTTTGCGAAAATAGACTCGACCAAGGCGCGAACACCCTAATCCGACCTTCCACTTCGCCATCCGCAGCTCCAGTTCTCTTCACTCCGATGCCGGACGAAAATCAGGTTGGCAGCAAGGTTGGGCACCTAAAGCACGTTCTTGAGGCCCACCATCTTCCCATCAGCACCCTTAAACATGGCCTTGCCCATGCCTTTCACCTCTGCTTGCTGCCCCAAAGCCGATGTGACATGCTTCACCGGTGACGGTTCGAGTTCGGTGAGCAAGTCCACACGAGGTGTCATGCTATAGGTAGCGCCGCTATTAATCACCAAATAGTCCAGGTGTTATATTCACAGTAGGCTTCAATGTGCCTAAAACGAAAGATAGAGTGCACAGTCGGATTTCGGCACAGCGGCTTTAAACGTTCATAGCGTTCTGGTCACTGCTTCAAATGACCTGATTCAACTTGGATCTGGAGCGTTTTGAAGTCACCTACAATAGGCAATTTAGATCGCACGATTTCACCAAGTATTGACGGCACAGCGTCGGTTTGAACGAACGGCACTATGGCAGCCACTATAGTCTTAGAACACAAGATAGGAAGAGTTAGGAAGAGTTACGAGTTGGGAATGACTCCCAGCTCCTACAAACCCCAAGAGCCAAGGTACAGTGATGTGGAACAGTGCCAGACTGTCCCCAACCACGAAGGGTCTCGAAACTACCCTTCACTAGGGCCTACACCAAGTGAAATGTTACACTACACAAAGTAATGTAACTATCTTCAATTTCTTGAGGTGTACCCTTTTGGCGAGCTTCGCGATCACTTGAATGTTGACACCAGGGCTCGGGTTCTTCATCACAAACTCATCCTTGAGTTCTTGATGGGTCTGCTGCACACACCTGCGACACGCCGAACGTTCGACAAGCGAAAAAATAGAAACCGCGCACGACAAAATAGAAACTGCGCGGGACACACAAAATGACCGCGTAACACGCGACTAGCGATAACTCGCTATTGACTTGACACACACACTCGACATCATGACCCATCATTCACACACTATTATAAGCATGAAATATATATTTATTTCATGCACTCATACCATTCCATGCACACACGCATGCACGCACACGGACAACAAGCCAAGTGCAAACCGTAGGGTTGCACCAACACCAGGAATTATAGGGTGACTTTTCCCACAACTTTTGGCTCCTTAAAACCTTCAACACTCTCTGGCCCAGCCGGTGCTTGCGTCGAGACAAAGAAAAATTGGCCTGAAAAGCAATCGTCCCTTGACTCGCTCTCGTTGTCTCCACTCTTCATATTTGCAGCACCACCTCCGTGACCATCACGACCTCCACCGCCTCTTCCTCCCCCCCCTCCCCCCCCCTCATGCTCCTCTACCTTCTTGGCCTTGAGCAAGAGTCCATCCATCAGGGAGTTTGTAGCAATCGCGCCATATCCACGGCCATATCCACGGCTGATGCTTGCTGCACTGGCGCCATCGGGAACCGCCAACTCACGACAGCGGAAGTCTTCTTGAAGAATCGCTCGCTTGACGTCTTCGAGCGAAAGGCGAGGCAAGTCATGGTTTAGGTTGATGATAAGCAATGACCATGACTCTGGGAGTAAGGCCAGCAACTTGGTCTTCTTTTGGAGCTCACTGTAGTTAAGATTCGCTCCTTCAAGCCTCGTCAACAAGTCGAAGTATTTCTGCACCCCATCTTCAACGGGTTTATCTTGTTCAATTCGTAGTGTTGCCATTTGTCATTCCAACACCACCGCTACCGACGTTGTTGCAGGAGCGTGTACACCCTTGAGAGCAGCCCATGCCTGTGGTCCTTTCTCTGGTTCACTCTAGAATGGCTTGATGTGACGGATTTGGCTGCTCCCCAACGCTTGCCCAAGTAGGAGATAGCCTTGTGCGCTCTTCCGCGCCCTCGGGCTCTTCTCAGGTCGTTCTCGAGACGCTTCTCCGTTCCTTCCATCACCTCCAACAGGTCATAATGGTCAAATACATTCTCCATCTTGAAGGACCACTCAGCGAAGTTGTCACCGTTGACAAGGCCAAAGACCCTAGGTTCATCCCTTGATGGACCAAGACTTGGTTGCACGAGTGCCATGGCTGAATCACGGGGTTGGCCTTGTGCTTGGGCTTCTCCACTGCCACCAGCACCTCTGCCACCCCTTTCCTTAGGTCCAGCCATTGTCGAAAACTGCTTCAAGGCGCTCTGATACCACATGTTATAGTTACAATAGGCTCCAAGGTGCCTAAAACGGATTTCCGCAAAGCGGATTTAAACATTCATAGCGTTTTGTTCAGAGCTTTAAATGATACGCTACAAATTTGATCTGGAGCGCCTTGACGCCTTGTATAATAAGAAATTTGAATCGCGTGATTTCATCAAGTATTGACGACGCAACATCAGTTGGAACGAACGACACTATGGCAGCCACAATAGTCTTAGAACACTAATTAGGAAGAGTTATGAGTTGGGAATAGCTCCCACCCTCTACAAACCCCAAGAGCTGAGGTACAGTGATGTGGAACAGTGCCACACTGTCCACAATCACGAAGGGTCTCGAAACTACCCTCCACAAGGGCCTACACCAAGAGAAATGTTGCACTACACATTGTAATGTAGCTATTCTCTATCTTGAACTTTACTCTTGTGACGAGCTTCGAAATCACTTGAAGCCTGAAACCAAGGCTCAGGTTCTTCACCATAAGCTCATCCTCAAGTTCTTAAAGTTCTGCTGCGCACACCTGCGACACGCCGAACGTTCGACACACGACAAAATAGAAAACCGCACAGGACACGCAAACGATGACGTGACATGTGAATAGCGATAACTCGCTATTGACTCGACACACACATTCGACATCATGACTCATCATTCACACATTATTATAAGCATGAAATATTTATTGTCTCATGCCCTCATACCATTCCATGCACACACGCATGCACGCACAAGGACAACAAGCCGAGTGCAAACCATTGGGTTGCACCAACAGCGCACCCCACATTTCGCTCGTTATCGTTACCACCCTAGTTCGTTATATAACACTCGCTAATTCCTTTGCTCGATTTACTGTTTTGCTTTGATAGTGCAATCTTCATTCGCTCTTTCAATTGCACTCGTAATACTTGGTATCAGAGCCACGACTCTTTTTCGTACCGCGCCCACACCTTCGCTTCCCACATTATCCCAATTATTTGGGGGGAAACGACCTTCAGCGACCGAGCACCATTGCTCGTGTGCTTTCTCCTAAGCACTCTCAACCACGATAGAGGCTCTCCTTGGGCTAGCCCAACACCTCTGCTATGGCCGAATTTGACCGCGTTCAGTCCACGACGTTGATGAAGGTGATGAAATCATGTGCCAACTCAAAGAGACTAAGCTCGAAATCGTAGCGCTCACGTTGGAACGCGACTCCACATGACAGCAGTCAACAGCCAATGCACCTGCACCGTCACTAGTAAACGTACCTGCACAAAGTACCCATCATAATCTCATCCGGAACACCGTCACAACATGACAGCGTAGGACAGCGCTCTTGCGCAGCAAGTGATGGCGCTGCCCAATCTATGTCGAGCATGGAGGGAACCTGGTCCGCAGTGGGCGTAAACACACGGCGCGAAGCTAGTCGTCACGTCAGCATTGTTGCACCTGAAGGCAAGCTGCAGCACCCACCTTGTTTCGATCATAGCCAGCGTGGATGGTCGACGGTTCAATCATGGGTGTTTACGATGAACGTGTTTTTTTACGCGAATCATGTCACGTCATATGCAGCGAAGATTCAGTACCCCGCATTGGACTGGTGGCAAGTTATCGTAACATCGCCAAGCACCTACGGGCCACTATCGTAAGAGAAAAGGCCCTCAGAACCATCCGTAACTTGGAGTTCATTCTGCAAAGTCGTCCAATACATCATGTGCAACGCATGGTGTGCAGGGCTTTGGGAACGTTTCAAGCCAATCGCGGCTTTGATTTCGTTTGCACTTGGCGGCAACTTGGGTCGGTTCAAGGCTACACTAGCGATTTTCTCGCACTGTGCAAGCAGGTCGGCTACATGCACGAAGTGGAGCTAGTGGATTCCTACGACGGCGGCTAGAAGCCGGACATTATGCAGGAAATAATTCCCAGGAAGAATTCTAACTTCAACGAAATCCTGGTGCTCACGAAGAAAACTGACATATTACGCCGTCCAAGGCTAGGATCCTACTACGGACATCGTACTCGGGGCCCAATTGAGCATATCATTGTACATGCCGTCGCAACGGATGCATCTGCTACGCCTTTTAAGGGACGCTGCGTCACGTGCAACATGTCGAGCGAATGCCCAGAGGAGCTGAAGCGATGAGGAGTAGAGCACGAGAGGGAGTCTGGAAGGTAGGGAAACGCCAGCAGTCAGTGGAGTATGGGCCCACTACTAACGAGACTCACTACTTGCTTGACCCCACTGACCCTCACCAAGTGACTGTACCAATTCACGCAAACGATCAAGCTCAGCTGAACAAGAAGGTTACAACGTCAGATTGCACAGTACTGATTCACAAGAAATTAAGAAGGTAGGAGTGAAGATTATTATCAACAGAAGAGCTAGCCACAGTTTAGTTAATACCACAACCGCAAGGAAGTTGCATCTGGCACTAAGCCTCTGCTTACTGGAGATTGACGCACGCTTAGTTGACGGCAAGCCGCTGACTATACGAGAAAAGGTGGAGAGGGCGAAGGTTAGCTGCGAGGGGAAATTCATGTTTACACAGTAAATGTTCGCAACGATACTGTATGGGCACAACATTTTACTGGAAAGTGATTGGTTGTGACGCTACAACCCACGAATTGACTGGACAATAGGCAGCTGCACGGCGCAAAGTGGTGGAAACTGGATCCCATTACCTCGCTCGCAGCTGTGTGATTCTTCCGCGGTCCACGTCAACGACATCACGAAGAAACGGGTCATTGCTTTAGGAGATGAAGTGTACGCAGTAGATGTTACAAAGGTGGGAGAAACCGAGAAACCGAGCGATTTCCAATCACTGCTGCCGCCTAAACTACAGTAACTACTGAAACGGTACCCCGGGATATTTCCCGATGACTTACCAAAAGTACTTCCACCTCAGCGAACACACGACCAACGCATAGAATTAGAATCAGAGGCACAGCCAACCGTTCAACGACAGTTCCAACTGACTCAGCCCGAGCTGTTAGAATAATCACGGGCAAAAAACTTCACTTGACCGAGTTCGTCACCGTTCACCGCACCGCTGAAAGAAGATGGAGGATTTCGCATGTGCATCAACTACCGTGCACTGGACAGGGTAACACTCAAATCGTGGTACCCCATCCACGCGCCGATGAACTGATCGACCAACTGCGAACTGCTAGGGTTTTTTCAAAAATTGATTTACGCGGCAGTTACCACCAAATCTGAGTCGAACTGAAAGATTGCACCGACACAGCTTTTAGGAATGGATACAGGTCTTTTTAGTACACAATAAGCGCCGACACACTTCTAGGAATGTATACAGGTATTTTGAGATGCCATTTGGGCTACCAACGTGCCAACGACTTTTGAGATGACGATGAACGAGGCATTTCGGCCACTCTTAGATAAATGCATCATCGTTTGCCTCGACAATATCCTAGTTTACAGCTGAGACAAGCAGCAGCACTTAGCAGGTTTGGAAGCAGTTTTCAAAATTTTAAACGATCACTGGCTATTGGAAAAGGGTTCCAAGTGCGAGTTTTTTCAGGACGGCTTAGAATTTTTGGGGCACGTCATTTCAGAAGCTGGGGTTGAAATAGACCCAAAAAAGTTGGATATTGTCAATGCATGGCACCCCCCACAAACATCATGGAGTTGCAGAGTTTTGGGGATTTGTGAACTATGTCTGTCAGTTCATCCTCGACATGGCATGCTTAAGTGCCCCAATGACAGACTTTCTACGGAAAGGGGTCGTGTTTTACGTGGTTGTATTCTCTGCCCTGAAAATTGTCCTTTCTTCACCACCCATGCTACGCATCGCCAACCCAAACCGCCCATTCAAAGAAGTTACCAACGCCAGTGACATCGTCATTGGAACCGTAGTGCTACAGGATTTCGGCAACGGCCTACAGCCCATCGCATACGAGTCACGAGTATTGCACCCACCTGAAAAGACCCCATATACGACCGCGATACGCTCAGATCATGCACGTGTTTAAATTGTGGTGCTGCTACTTGGCCGGCGCCGACGTGATAGTACAGACAGACCACCGATCACTATGACATACCCGCTGGCTCGACTTCCTTGAGTCCAATTTTTGTTTCGCAGTCACCTATTAAAAGGGTGCCGTCACTATGACATTCGACGCACTGACCCGTCCAACTGCCCAAATCCACGCGATAGTACTCGCCCAAAACATCCCACTGTTCACAGGACTATTTACCTGCGGGTATCAGACAGACTCGTTCTTCACAAGAAGAAACTCGTAACGGTTTGTAGCAACACGAAGTGCATATTACGTAAAAGCCGGCACCGATCGCATCTGGGTACCGGGCAACACCTTTCAACAGGAGCCACTATTAGAGAAGGCACATGACGGAGTTACCTCAAGACACTTCAGGGTAAAAAAAACACGACAGCAGTTGCAGCAATAATACTTCTTAAAAAAAAATGACAGCAGCTGCAGCGATATTTCTTCTGGCTCGAAATGCTTACCAACGTGCAACAACACGTGGCATCGTGTCCCACCTGCAAGCTCATGAAATCGTCACGACAACGACCGGCAGGACTGTTGCAGCCGATACCAACCCCAGCTGCAGTTCTTGGTAGCAGGTGACGATGGACTTCGTCACGGGGCTACCAGCTGAAGCTTGTGGGAATGACATGATCCTGGTCGTCGTCGATCGGCTGACAAAAATGGCCCACTTTGCAGCCTGAAAAAAAATCGATCTCAGTCAAAGAAACAGCAAGCCTCTTCATCGCCACTGTCGTTCGAACGCAAAAGATACCCGTGGCGATTATTAGCAATCATGACACGAAATTCACCACCCACATGTGGCAGCAGTTCAGCACATTGCTGCAATTCAGTTCATCGTACCACCCTGAAGCCGACGGTTAAACTGAACGGACCAACCAGACCATGGAGCAGTTAATCCGAGCCACATGCGACGACCCGACAACTTGGGAACAACAGTTGCCACTCATCGAGTTTGCATGCAACAATTCCACGTCAGCCACGATGCAGCAGTCACCATTCTATCTCACTACAGACAAAACCCCACTGTTCCCATGACGCCGAACCCCGACAACCCAGTCCCACGTGAGCAACTGTTTGCCAAAATTTTACAGGCCACTCGGACCCGAGCAGCAGACGCCATAAAAAAATTGAACATCATCGCTAAGCGTCACGCCGATCACCAGCTCAAGACCTTCTCGGGGCCGATCGGCTCTGTAGAGCGGACGTGTCATGCTAGACGGGAGGATGCAAGGCAGTTGACTCGTTGATGAGACATAGGGGCAGAGGAGACTAACGTGGAATGAGGGGCTGACGTGCCAGTCAGCGGGACAGGAGGAGGTGGGCGGTGACGGGTGTGATCATGAGACTGACGCAAAATGGTCCTCAATATCGTGGGCGTAACCTCGGAGTGGCAAGCACGCAGAGGTTCTGAGTCATCGGATCGAGTTCGTGATACGGTGGAAGGATCGTACACCCGCTGAAGACAATTGGGTACGCTGGATAAAATCGAAACCACCTCGTCCTCACTGAATATGTGTGCAGCCGTAATTTCCGGGATGTACACGCACTCTAGTAAAGGGGCCTTATTGGGAAGGGCGGTAGTGTAAGAAGAACTCATTTTCTTTACTTTGCACCCTTACTACCTACGTAAACAATTGTTCCCGCCAATAGTACCTACGTTACCACTCACGATACTCGCCTCGACCACTGTTCCCATCACTATTCACATCGCGACCCAGCCTTACGGCTTGGCTGGTAACGCGCTCCGGTCCGCCTCGACAATTCCAAACCTCGGCGCCAGGCTCGTCGCACACACCACATTTCGCTCGTTACCGTTACCACGCTAGTTCGCTACATACAGTCATCGCTTCGAAAAAATGTTAGGGTTGTCTTGTATTTGCGGAGCTTTTAGGTGTCTCATAAGTCTTATAAATAGAAACATTTGAAATACTTCAAAAAATCTCATAATGAGTGTGGATATTTCAAAGGTTCCTACATCCGCAATCAATGTTCGGGACGCCACATAATGAAGAATGCATGCTAAGTCAGCACGTGGCCAAATTCGTGTTTCGCAAAGGTAAAAATGTACGCTTTATTTCATTTTTCAGTATAGTACATTACGGTTTCTGAAGACACGTATCTATTAACTCGTACACGCACAAAGGTCTCTTCTAAACGGGTACTCTCAAACAGGCCCTCAGATTCGTTTTGAGCCACGCTTTTTAGACAGTGTTGGTCCCTCGAAAAGCACTTTCTATCAGTGTTGACAAAAAAAAAAAACCCTGAAAAATCAGTGTTGTAGTGGAAAAAAAAACTTCCCTGTCAGTGTAGGTACAAAAATGTAGGCTGATTGTGACTGACTGATAACAATGTCCAAAAAAGCATGGTTACAGAAGATTGGGGAGGAGAGTTCAATATAGATTCAATCACACAAACATACATAAAACAAACTAACTACCTACCTACCTACCTAACACCTACCTAACTCCTTTCCTATCCTATCACATATCATCCTCCTCATCATCACTATCTTGTTCCTTATCTTCCTCATCCCCAGCCTCTACCTCTTCCTTCTCCCTCCGCCTCCTCTCATCCTGCCTGGCTATGGTGCAGGTGTTGAATGGCTTACGATTCTTGTAGTTGCGCTAGATCTCGACGATTTCGTCCCAATTGGGATCGTACTTGAGCAATGACATGCACATCAGGTCGCTCAGACGAGCATCCTTAAGGCTGCCTCGCTGCCAGGACTTGAGAATGTTCTGGCGCGAGAAACCGCGCTCGCACTCAACGGTGCTCAGCGGCAAAACCGCCACCGCCACCCACAGCCGCACCAGGTTAGGGAAGTGATCCTGCCAGTCGTTAGTCTTGAGGATGGCAGTGAGCCCAGTGTGGAAGCCGCGCTCACTCTTCGGTGCACCTGCAAGTACGGGAATAAGCAACCGCAGCTCCTTGAATGCTTTCTTCTTCTCGATGCCTGCAGTCATTCATAAGGCAACGAACAGAAGCAGAGATAGAAAGAAAACGTTAAAATCAGGGGAGGAACAAAGAACTTACAAGAAACAATAAATATTCCATCCATTTAAGAGATTTCAATATACAACAATGAGCTTACCGGACAAGATTTCATCGTTGTCCTCCGCCCCAAAGAGAGTGATCAACGACTCCAGAAACTCCTTACACTTTGCATGGCGCTCATGCCTGCCATGAGGCCAGCTGTCGGGAGTGAACAAGCTCACGCCCGACAGCTTGTCAAGGTCCCCCAATTGATCCAGCAGGTTGGCCACGATGTGCTCCGCGAACTCAGTGCAAATGTCGAGACAGGCGTCGTGGTGCCTGGGTCCTGGATAGTCGACCAACTTCTCCTCGTGCAGCGTGAACGTGAAGGTGGCTGGCTCCCATCTGAGTCAACGCCCTTGATGCAGACGTCCTGGGTGTCGTTGACCCCATGCTTCTCCAGCCATGGTGAGAGCTTGATGCTGAGACCGCCACCGAAATCGTCCCCGCAGTCCACGTAACTGGCCTCAAGATGGCGTGTTGTCCGTTGAATCTGCGCATGAACAGCAGACAGATCAAGCTGGGGTGGAGGCAAGGCACAATCAGAGAACGAACATAGGTTAGATTAAAATGTATACGGGCAAAACATGGATCCATACATGTACACAGAGGGAGCTGGGCATGAGCACTTGAAACGCACTTGTTGTCGCTCGAACGTTCTGCTCAAGACATTCATCTGGTCGAGGACGTCAGATAGGAAAAGGAGGAGAAAGTGAAACCTGTACGACGTCACCACAGTGTAAAGCGTCAGGTTCCACTCCTTGAGCATCGTGATGACTGCGGGCAGGACCGCCACGAACCTGGCGATGGCATCATCACGAGATAACCACCCAACACTGTGAATGCCCTGCAGCTCTAGTTTGGTCTCGGTGAAGACTTCCTGCAGGTCTCTGAAATGCTGATGCCAAGGACCAGATCTGCCCAGATGCTCGGCGATTGCACGGATGGTGGTATCGATCATGTCGAAGACGGGCAGGCTCTCTGCCGCATCCTTTGCCGCAAGTGCCTCACTGCAACCACAAGCAAGCGAAAACTCAATGTTACACGTTGAATATTAATGCCAATTAAGCGAAACGTTCAAGACAATACAAGATAATAAAGCAAATGAAAGCAGGAAACGAGCTTCGCATACCGGTGGGCAATGCAGTGACAAGATACGAGGTGCGGAATGCGAAGACGCAGCCGTGCCACCAAGCCCGACTTCGATCCCATCATCACGGACGCCCCATCAGTGCTGATGCTCGCGATGCACCGAATGTCCACGCCACAAGACTCCAAATGGGACAGCAGAAATTGCAGCAAGGACGCTGCATCCGCCTTGTCGACGGTCAACAACGCCATGAACTCCGTAACGATGCGGCCGTCGCGGATGAAGGTGGCGAAGAGAATCAGATGTTTTCCTCTGCAGCGGTCAGTGCTCTTGTCACACGATATACCGATGTACGGACTGTCGAGGATGTGCTCGAGCTGTGTTGTCTGCAGCCACGTTGCTGTAGACTGGGTCAGCTCGCCAAAGCAATACCTGAAATTAGTACACGGAGGTACATTAGAATCGTCAGGAAAAAAACAAAAGCTGATCTAGTTATCACAGGACAAAGTTGGATGGGACTCGGAGGTGCGAATCAGACTCTGAGAAAATGGTTTTGGCCCACAATGGCTGTGTGAGAACTTGAATGTGACTGGACTCCCAGTGTCAGTTTATACATGTGTGTAAGTGGGTGCACAGACTGATCAACTGTTCCAAGTACAATAATTATATCTGATTACCGCGCTGCGGGGAGGGGGAAGGTGGGTGGAACGGACCGCCGCTGCGCCAAGGCCTTAGAAACGTGCATTGGGATTAGGCGATTGTGTCGAATATTACTGATGGCACAGGGGGAAGAGCTCGAAAGGAGTTGCGGGTATAGATCACGGGAGGTGTCAAACGGGCTATTTTAATTGGACGAGGCGGATCTAAACTCCGCCGACTTTGCGACCGGCGCGACGGGGCGGAACTTGCGGCTACTAGTAGTACTAGTACCAGCAATGGGGGGCAAGGGTCCGCTGCTGCGCTGGCCGTGCATTGGGACTAGGCGATTGTGTCGAATAATACTGATGGGCGCAAGGAAGAGCGCGAAAGGAGTTACGGCGTATATCACCGGCCACGGCAGCACGGGGCTAGTCAAAAGCGCCATTCTAACGGCGGATTCAAACTCCGATTCGTTTGCGACGGCGCGACGGGGCGCAATGCGGCGCTACAATCACTGAACTAGTACCAGCAGTGCGCTCGCACACACCAGCGTGACTTGTGGCACTACAATTATAGCACTAGTGCTGAGCAACTCGCTCGCACGCACCAGTGAGTGACTTGCGGCGCTACTTATTTGACGAGCGTTATATTTGGATGTTGCTCTACGATGAGCAGAGTTGAATCATTATATGAGAAAGGCCACTCAGTGGCCAAAATTATATGACCTTTGTCTTTGATGGCTGGGGGAGGAACGGAAAAAGAGTTCCGGGAGGGGCCCGCGATGATGACGGAAGGCGCCAGCGTGGCTTGTCAAACGCGTTAGGCTGGCATGTATTCGACGAGGCGGGATTCAAAATCTACGCTGGAGATTAGGTTTCCAGCTCTAGACAGGTGCTCCATTCCAAAAATTGCGGGACTTGCGCGAGTGATGCTGAACGAATGCATTATCTGCTTGCAGGTAAGCGGCGGTAGTAGTCATGGAGGCTGAAGGCGTTTGCTAGCGTGGGAGAACGAGGGGGTGTGCTACGAACGTTTTTTCCTGTGAGAAGCTGATAGTAGCCAATCGGGGCGAGGAGTTGCAACGTTTCATTGATGTGAGAGTTGACATCAATGGAATTCCCCATCTGTCCTCTCCCCTCACAAACAGATGGGCTGGGGGCGTCGGAGCTGGAATCCGTCGCTCGCGAAACTCTCGTCACACAAGACAGTTCCCCACCCAAGCTGAGCACCCCTTGTAACTAATCGCGAATGTATCGGCGAGGAGGCGAATCGAGTTGTGATACGGGTGCAAAATGTATGACTGGGAAAGTATTCTCCGTGCTGAGAGGGAAGGGAATTCATGACTCGGCTCAATCGAGGTCGCTCACATCCCAGCCAAAGTCCAATACACGTACACAGTAACCATCGTGCCCACCAAGTGACCATCCGGAGAAAATTATTGCGTCACGCGGTTGGGCATTGTGAATTTTTCCTGTCGCAGCATTTTTCACTTTTGTCCGAAACCGCCAGGTTTTATCTTCCATCCCCCAATTTCCGTGCACCCGCCATTATGACGCCAATTTACATCTTTTTGCGATTCATTTTGTCTACCTGTAGTTTTGTCGGCGGGTGTTATATTGCCTGATGTGGCGCACCATTTCAAAGTGCACAGATGGTGTCCCAGGGTCGCGGGTCTTGATTGGTTCTCACCCTCCAAGCTTTATGGATTTCAGGTTTGGCACTGTCGCGCCGCAACTAGGTTAGGGATAACCACGCGTTACTGTATGTCTAAACCATTCTGCCATGTGGCTCCCTGGTGTCGGACAATTCAACTTTGTTCACAATGTTCGTTTCGGCTAATATCCTTGATACTCAAAGTATGCCAGAGACATTTTGCATCGGTACTTACCTCGATTTTTCATTACTCATTGGTTCTTGCTTCTCAATCACATCGCTGATTGGTTCTCGCCTTTCAATAAGTTTTTTCAGGCTAAAACACATCCGCAATGTGGCAGAAACAGAACGCATTTACCGAACTTACATATGAATAATTGTGTCGAGGTGCTACCAAGAATATACAAAAAAAAATCATGGAATTTTGAACCCTTTACAAATGAAATTTGTATCGAGCGAAAATTTTGTAAAGAGAATAACACCGCCAAGCCTCTGTAAATGAGGATAACTCAACGGAATGGGATCAAGAACACCGCCAAGCCTCTGTTGACCGTGGACCTGCTGACCCCTTGCGTCGAAGAAAGATTCGATAAAGAACCATTCAAAAGGGACCTAGCGGCGCGCACAGATATCACCTGCAGCCACGATGTGAAACAGTTCATTGGTCTTAACACCTCCTACGCGCCAGAAGTCATTCATCTCTTGGCAGCCACATACGTAGAGGAGCTTGGCAAGCATTCTAACACGCCTGCACCACTCTCTACCCCTTTATCGCACTCCCGGACCGAACCACAAACCCGACAACAAAGCCCTATCCCCTGCTGAAATTCAGACCTACCAACAGCAGCAGGGATGCCTACTCTTTACTTCAGTAACATGTAGGCCAGATCTTTCCTACATCGCGAGTCAGCTGGCCCAACACTCCCACAAGTCGATGGCTAAGAATCTTCTAGATCTCAATGCCCAACATTGGGCTCTGCTACTCAACAGTGGCAACCCCGTCCTTTAGTCTCATTGGCTACGTGGACGCCGATCACACTACTGACCCCGACAGTCGACGGTCAAGATTTGGGGTCCTGTTCCGCCTTGAACCAACAGGACCAATCTTGTGGAACTCGTAGAAACAAGAACTGGTTGCTATGTCATCAGCTGAAGCCGAATTCATTGCCGCGACAGCACCAGTTCACAAAGGACTCTACCTGCAGGAACTACTGCAAGAAGCAAAACCAACCTTGCCAACCGTTTGCTTGCACTGAGACAACCAAAGCGCGATTCGAATCGCGAACAAACCAGGATTCGTCAACCGCACCAAACACATTGCGCTGCGGTACTTCTTCGTCAAGGACAAAGTGGACAAGGGGAAGGTGGACCTGACCTACTGCCCAACGGGTAGCATGGCAGCCAACATCCTCACAAAAGAACTACCCCGTCAACAGTACCTCCTGAATAGCGTAGCAACTGTGTCGGTGTCGTCTCGTTTGACTACCCCACTGAGTCCTGTCTCGCCGTAGCAACTGTGCCTCGCCTCTGCACCTCCTGAATAGCGTTGTTGAAGCCTCGAACCTCTTTGCTCATCCCCATAAAGGCAGGGCGATCTCCAATGAGATGGTAGGAACATTCGCTATTAAGGAGCACGACGCTCGGGTTCGCCTTCACAGCAGCTGCAACAGCCTGAAAGCCCTCCCCGACTGCTCCAGCACAACGGGAGGAGGATGCTCTACAACGGGCTTCAGCATCCCACATGATGATTGTCTGCTCCCCTTGGGGCTATCACTTCCCTTGCCGCTCACGCTGCTGCCTCCAGAACCCTCTCCACCTTCGACTGCCTCCTTATTCGCCCACAGCCGGCAGTGCTTAGCGACATGCCCCAGCTGCCCATAGACGTAGCAGTTCCCCTTGAAGCCCCCTTCCCTCCCCCATCAGCTGGCCACCCAAAACCCCTTTACCCTTCTCCCCTCCCTCACTAACCCCACCCCCATGCTTAGGCTGCTGCTGCAGTTCCATAGTGGGAGGGGAAGGGGATGAAGTCTGATGAGATTAGCGCTTACCCTTCTTGGCAAAAACTTGGTTTGCATGGGGAAGAAACGGGTCCTTCTGCCCTTCCACCACCACCATACACTCCTCCTCTGTGATGTAACTAGCGAGGGTGTCCTCGTCCAACTCCTTGCGCACCTGCGGCAGCTTCAGCATCCTGCGTCAGAGATTGTACTGCTGCGGCAAACCCTTCACGACGTGAGTGATGTACAACGCATGCGAGTAATCTACGCCAGCCATCCTCATGTTCACTAGGATCTGCTGCACACGGCTGCGATAGGACATGGCGGACTCGTGCTCTCCCATCTCGAGGTTACTGAGTGTCTGCTCTAACTGACCTATATACAGGACGTCCTTTACCATGTACATGCGCATGATAAGCTGCCATGCCTGAAAGCCGGCATCTACCTTCAAGCGACACGCCTTAAGGGTGTGGGGGGAGCAGCAACATGAAACGGAGGTGAACGTCAATAGCTGTGCTGCGTGAAACTGAGTGAGAAGCGCCAATGCATGCACTGGGGGAATGGGGGTGGAACCATCTATGTATCGCTTTTAACCGAGCGATCTCAAGCTGCAGCTCAATCGACTCTGTCCACATCAACAGGTCGCGACGTCCTTTAACAGCCTAGGCGCAGAAATCTTGTCTGGAGTAAACTTGATGTAGCCATAGGTGGGTGCTATTTCTTCGTCACTCGTCATCGATGCTAATGGGGTAGCGCCAGGCATAGCCTCACTATCGAACCCCTCAATTTTTCCGCCTTCAGCAACGCTCCGCCGTCCTACATTCTCATGTTCTCGTGACTCTGCTGCTAGATGAACACGCTCCTGTACGATGCCAACGTACTAAAACGAGTCTATCCTTGCAAGACACCACGCGACACAATCTTTTTAAGCTCCTCGTCATCGCTATCTCCATCGCCGCTAGCCATAGCCCACGCACTGATTACTCCCGCCGGTTGCTCGACGTTTCTCTACAAGAGGCGAATGATGCTCACGACTCCGACGAGAGCGTAATCCCTCCAACATGAGCTCAAAATCCATATAAGTCAGCTCACCATGAGAATGACGAGCCATGAGATCCTCCACTAGTGCGCGCAAACTACCGGCATTAGCTTTCACCTCCTCCGTACTCATCCTCTATGACGCCTCCAAAAGGTACCACCAATTAAAATAAATTGTCCTCCATTCAAATCCCTCGTCGTCACCTCATAAGGGTACCCAGACGAGTATAAATAAATTACTAAACGCCCTGTCCTTACGTCCGGGACGTAACTGGAAGGAAATAAATTAAAGAACAACTTGAACGAAGAGGAGCCTATTGCAATCGCCGCAATTGTCAAGGCAAGTATACGAACGCCAATGATATCGACGACGGAAAAACTATGCGTGTTCATTCCACAATCACCGCACCACAAAGGAATATACTAGAGAGCGCTGCGACTGCGAGAGAGCTTTAGCAATCATGACAGTGTTGCACTAGCAATTCGGTAACATTTCGATAGAGCTCGTCTCCAATGACTTAGTGAGAAACCAAGTATAGATTGGACTTCACTAGAAATATATTATGTGTCAAACAAAAGCAAACACATAAACAGATATAGATATACTAGGCTACATGAGAGTTGCTCAAAGTGACGTGGTGTTGCGGGTAACCCAACCACATGAAAGTGTCATGTGGGTGGAAGAACGCGCCTCGTCGAATTCCAACCCAATTCAGCAATGGAGTCCCGCTTCTGTGCACGCCACTCTACCAACACAGCAAGGATTGGTGTGACTCAGACGAAAGCACCAAGGACCCCCATAGACTAACGCATCCTCACAGAAACTCTTGTGCGGCTGCGCATAGTCACACTTGGTCCATCGTGACTGTCCTTGAAACACAATGACGGTGCTGGGCTGCGAGAAGTCTTGGTCAACAACTTGTCAAACTGCCAAGTCAAATACTTCGTGAGGGCCCTTGCTGTCATAGGGCTCTCTAACAAACCTTCCCTTATTGCAAAATCCTTCTCCCGCTGTAACAATTTCAGCTTCTCTACTGCACTTGTTTCCGCATCCATGGAGTATGTTAGAATAACTAGGCAAGAATGATTGAAAGGAGAGGGGGTTGAACTAGCAGGCAGTTGAGTACAAATAGCAAACCCTAGATTGGGCTGTACTCGCTATAGAGTACCCCACTGCAGGCTAGACAATAATAGCATTCTGACACACCCCCATAGCCAAAGTGGGGTGTAATCAGCAGAGCAAGCAAAGCAGTACAAGCTCAGGGTGGATCACAATGTCACCACACATTCTGAGCACAAGTTCAAGAAGCAATAGTTTAAAGTTCACAGTTATGAGCAAAGCTAGAGGCAGTCACAGAGGGCAAGCGAGGAGGAGGAGGGCTGGCGAGAGGAGAGAAGATGAAAGGCGCCGACTGAAGCTGCAGACACACGGGCAACAGGAGCGGCGCGCACAGTGGCTACCGAGCGCACGAGGGCACCGGACTACGGGAGTATCTGGCTCCGCGGCTACGACGAGCACACACAGGAGCAACGGACCCACAGGCGACTGGCGAAGCAGGCTCGCTGGGCTACCGAAACGCGCGAGGGCATCCGGACTACTGGCGCTGCTGGCGTCACGACGGCTACCTCCACGCAATCTCCCCCGACCGTCCCACGCCCCTCTCACACACCCCCTGCTGACACCCTAGCTCCACTCCGACGGTACCCCCCTTAAACCCCAAACCCTAGGCTCCCACACACCACCCCCCTCAGCGGCAGCTGTAGCAGAGGGAGACGAGGGAGGAGGAGGAGCAGGGGGAGGAACTCACAACCGACACCCCCATAGCCGCCACCCCCACACTCTTCACCCCCAAACCCTAATTCAGGAGAACGGGCTGTAGGAGGGGTGAGGCGCCGGTAGAAGCACGGGGGACAGTGGAGAGGGCAGGAGCAGCGAGGAACGGGCCGCCCACGGGCCTGGTAGAGCCGCCCGAACCGCGCGCAGGCGGCCCGAGCCGCGCGCGGGCCTGGCGCTTCCCGTACGGGCCGCGCGCGTGCCTGGCGCAGCCCGTACGGGCCGCGCGCGGGCCTGGCGCAGCCCGTACGGGCCGCGCGCGGGCCTGGCGCAGCCCGTACGGGCCGCGCGCAGGCCTGGCGCAGCCCGTACGGGCCGCGTGCCGGGTGTACGGGCCGCGCGCAGGCCACGACGGGCGACGGGGGGCGACGCGCGGGTCCCCGTCGCCCGTCGCAGCGCCTCCCGGGGGCGACGTGCCGAGTGACGGGGCAGGAACCCGCCGCGCGCCTCGGGGCACACGGCGGGCAGAGAACCGCCGCGCGCCTCGGGGCGCACGGCGGGCAGAAAACCGCCGCGTGCCTCGGGGCGCACGGCGGGCTGAAAACCCTAGTTTCGACGCCGCGCGCCACGGGGCGCGCGGCGGACAGGGAGTAGCAGTAGCAGTAGCAGTAGCAGCGGAAGGCTTAGGTGGTGGGCCCACCCACAGGATCGACCCAGGAGGGTCGACCTGCTCTGATACCATGTTAGAAGAACTAGGCAAGAATGATTGAAAGGAGAGGGGGTTGAACTAGCAGGCAGTTGAGTACAAATAGCAAACCCTAGATTGGGCTGTACTCGCTATAGAGTACCCCACTGCAGGCTAGACAATAATAGCATTCTGACAGAGTACCCATGTTGGAATACACCCATCGAGCTGGATGCCTGCTACGTGCCCGGATCGACTCAGTGCGTCTGCTTTGCTGTGTAACCCTGGCTTGTAGACGATGTTGCAGTGGAAATGGCTTTCAAGGAAGTCCAACCACCGTTGTGAGAGCGTCGGCTGCGACTTCAGGTATTTGAGGCTGCAGTGGTCAGTGTATACTGTGGTCTTGGCTCGTTTCAGATAACACCTCCACGCCTTGAAGGCTGTAACTATCCCAAAGGCTTCCTCATCGTGGTTTAGGGAATTTATTTCTACTCTGTGTAGCATTTTAATGAGGTATGTGAAGGGTTGCAAACCACGTTTGTGATCCTGCATCAGTACTGCTTCGACTGCCTGGTCACTAGCGTCTACTTCCACCGCATAGTCTCTCTCTGGATCCAACAGGGTGAGCAATAGGGATGTGGTTATTGCTGTCTGTACTATTCCATGGCTTGTTGCTGAGGAGTATCCCATATATAAGGAGTAACGTTTTTCAGTAAGTTCATCACTTTGAACTGTACTTTCCAACGTATCCTTATCTTCTCAGATTTCCTAGTGCCACGTGACACTTTACTTTTCTTGCACTCCAATTCCTAGTCCTACAAACCACTTTCCCACATCCGATCTCGCATGCTATATCAACCTTGCTTGTACTTGCCGATATCAACCAATTCTCATTCTATTACTCAGTAACTCCGCCGCCTATTTCGCAAAAACTTTCTTTGCCAAAGTCTTCCGTTGTGTTTCATCTTCGACTTAATGGAGCCCTCTATTCCTAAGCGGATTTTGGCCAATGGGCCTTATGCTTAGAATCAGAGCCTTCGCGGGGAGCGACTTCCAACGAGCGACCGTCGACGACGAGACTACGACGTCATCGTCCCGCGGTGCCGACTTGCAGACTTGGAGTCGTCGAGCCAACATGGACGAGACCATGAACGCTCTCCCCAACAACATGGGCAATGCGACCCAACTCATGCGCCAACTCGTAGCGTTGACACTGGAAAATCGTCAGGTACGAGCTGAAATGCAACAGCTTTGTGAATTGACTTCTAACCCCCATGGTCATGACACACCAGCTCCTGTGCCCCACGCGTCAACGGGCACAGAAGTGCTGCCGGAACGTCGAAGTGCACTCAAGCCGTAGAAGCCCAAGCCGCTCGACCCAAGTCAACGCGACGCAAACGTGCGGACGTGGCTCTTCATGCTCAACTACCACTACTATACTGTATCAGTAGGAGGTCTTTCTCCATGGTTGACAGTCGTTGAAACAATCGCTCCAGTGCGACGGTGCTGATCGTAGTTGTCGCCTTATTTGTCGCAGCCCCGTTGGGTTGTCAGCCGTCAGATGGGTTTGGCCTCCGGATCCACCAGCCATCTTGGTCTTGGATCATGTGCCGCTCACCAGTTTTCGGTTAAGCGAATTTTACGGAAGTGGGGACGCGAAGAATCCGTGAGTTGCTCCCATACCATGTTACAATCCTAAGATGGACTTAGCCAGGGATCGGCTCAGGGTTGTTCGTAGGTAGTTTTGCAGCAGAAGCAGGGCCTCATATTGGTTTTTGGGTACCCTGAGCACTCAATATCCCTAGGAGGATAACACTGATTGTCAGTGTCGTCTGGGGTGAAACACTGATTTTACAGGGTATTAGTGTCAGAATCCCTAGGCAAGAATGATGAACTAGTAGAAGTTTGGGTACAAATATGAAACCCTAGTTGGGGTTGTACCCCATATTGGCTACCCCACTACAGCCTACAAGCATACTACAGTTTAACACACCCCCATAGGCAAAGTGGGGGAGAACAAAGGGTCACAAGACCAGTCCAGCAAAGCAAAGCAACGCCCAGGGTGGATCACAACGTCACCACACTCCGAGCACAAGTAAAGGCCACAAGGCCAGTTCACATGCAGTGCTAGATATAGTACAAGACAAGCAACACAGTGATCAAAACCTAGCAAGCAAGCAACAAGATATATATAAAGTACAGTACAAAGAATGTCAAGCAGTGAGCAAGTGAGGAAACGTGGACACAAGGCCTAAAGAAGTACAGTGCCGCTGATGATCACTAGGCGGGAGCGCCTTGGTGAAGATATCAGCAGTGTTGGCCTTCGAGTCCACGTACACAAGCCGAAGCTGACCGCGCTGCTGAAGCTCTCGAGCAAGAAAGTAGCGAAGAGCAATGTGCTTCGTCCTGTGCTCCAGTCTGTGCTCCTGACACAAGGCAAGAGCCGCCTTGTTGTCACCGTACAGAACTGGAGGAGAACTAGGCCGCTCTCCCAAGTCAGTCAGCAGGTAGGTGAGCCAGCGTAACTCCTGTGCAGCCATGGCTGTGGCGTAGATCTCAGCCTCACAACTAGAGCCGAGAACAGAGGAAGAGCGGGTGGACCGCCACGAGACAGAACCTGAGCCAAGGCTGAAGGTGTAACCCTGTGACGACCGCTGCGTAGCCAGGTCGTCCACCCAAGAGGCGTCCGAGTGACCAGTGAGGACAACTCTGTCGCGTCCTCCAAGCACCAGCCCCATGCCTGATGTACTGCACAGGTAATGCAGCACCCTCTTAGCAGCCTCCCAGTGCTCTCGCCTGTGTCTCCCAGGCGCAACGTAACGAGCAAGGATGCTAAGAGGGTACGCGAGGTCAGGTCGCGTGCAAGTCATCAGGTACATGAGGCAGCCTACAAGCTCTGGGTACGGGCCACTCGGCTCTACGGGCTCGTCCGAAGGTGGAGCTGAGAGCGAGTGGCTGGTAGCCAGAGGTGTGGCCTGTGGTGAGGAGAACTGGAAGCCGAAGCGCTGAAGGACCTGCTGCACCATGTGTGACTGAGTCAGGGTGATGGTGCGGCGAGCTCTGTCCCGGGTGATCTGCAGGCCAAGGTAGCTACGCAGTTCACCCAGGTCAGTGCAGGTGTGTCTCTTCTGCAGCTCCGACTTCACACGAGCGAGTGCCTCAGTGTCAGCAGTAGCAAAGACCAAGTCGTCGACGTACACGAGGATGTAGAACGGCGGCAGCGACGTGTCTGTGCGCAGAAACAGCGACGGGTCAGCAGTAGACGGCGCGAACCCAAGAGCCGCAAGAGTAGTCCTCAGTGTGTCGTGCCACTCACGTGGCGCCTGGCGGAGACCGTAGACTGGCCGGCGGAGACTCCACTGGGTACCAGGGGGAAACGACCCAGTAAAGCCAGGTGGGCGGCGCAGCCAGATCTCCTCGTGCAGGCTGCCCTGCAGGAACGCTGTGCTGAAGTCAAGAGAGTGAAGCTCGTAGTCACGCTGAGCAGCAACGTGCAGCAGAACCCGAAGAGTGGTCATCTTCGGGGTGGGGGAGAAGGTCTGGAAGAAGTCGACCCCCTGACGCTGACTGAAGCCTCTAGCAACGTAACGAGCCTTGAAGACAGGCGGAGAACCTGGCGGCCGCTTCACCCTGAAAATCCACATGCCATCGACGATGTTCGCCCCAGGAGGGGGAACCTCGTCGACGTAGGTGCCTGTGGACTTCCAGGATGCCATCTCTGCGTCCATGGCTGTCTGCCACTGAGAGGAGTAGGGACCCGAGATCGCCTCTGCGTAGGTGCGCGGAGTGGGGATGTCTAGTGCATCCGGGTCTCCCTCAGGGGCAAGCAACCAGGCCACGAGATGAGGTACAGCAGCCGCAAGTGAGTCAAAGTCCTCCTGCCTGTCCTCAAGGACGTCCGTGCCAAGAGCACACTCACCCCCGACGGACGGAGGACAGACTGACGCAGACTCTGACTCAGCGACAAGGCTAGCAGCGTAGTCTAGACGACAGGCAGCAGCAAAGTCAACCAACTCAGCGACCAGAGCAGACGCAGCCGAGGACTCAAAGGTGGGGTCAGTGACAACAGTAGCAAGGAGACGCGTGACTGTAGGGTGCTCAGCGCGATACCGGTCAGACTCAGGGTCCGGAACGGCAGGCAAAGAGGACGCAGGAGGAGACGGTAGAGGGACACGCCGAGGAGCAGTAGAGGGACGCAGAGTCATGTAGTGAGTGCCTGGGACAGGCGGAGGACGCTCACGACGGACACGACTACCAGTGCGAGCAGGACGAACAGGCGACGCAGGACGAGACTCAGGCTCACGACGCTCTGTAAGACCTCATGTGGGACCAGTATAAGGAGAGGGAGCAGGGAGAGGCGAGGCAGGTGGTAACTGTGACTGCGGCTGGACAGGCGGAGGACACTCTACGGAGGGAGGAGGACAAGGAGGAGGAGCCTGCCCAAGAACCTGCTGAAGGAGCGGTACGAAGTACGGTCGCGGCCGCGCAGCGTCTCTAGAAGCAGAAGGGACTCCAGCGGCCGGGTCCTCAGCACCAGTAGGAGCTCCAGCGTCCGGGTCCACAGCACCAGCAGCAGCTCCACCGGCCGGGTCCCCAGCTCCAGCAGCAGCTCCACCGTCCGACTCCTCAGTACCAGCAGCAGCTCCACCAGGTGGGTCCGCAGCACCAGCAGCAGCGCCACCCCCAGAGTCGGGAGCTCCAACTCCGCTAGCACCGCCAACGCCAGAGTCCCCAGCTCCAGCAGCTCCAGTCGCAGCGCTCCCAGAACAGCCAGTCCCGGCAGCTCCAGTACCCCCAGTACGAGCACCCCCAGGACGAGCAACTCCAGCACCCCCAACTCCAGCCGAGCCACTAGGACGGCGAAAGCGTCGGACGTACCAGTCACGAAGCTGCTGCGGTGTGAGAGACTGCTCAGCACCCCGAACCGGAGCACCCCCAGACACAGTAACCCGAGGCTCCGTAGGCTCAGTAGCAGCACCCCCAGGCTCAGTACCCGCAGGCTCAGTACCCGCAGGCTCAGCACCCCCAGTCGCAGCACCCCCAGGCTCAGCACCCCCAGGCGGCAAACTCTCAGGCACAGTACCCTCAGCCCCAGCACCCGCAGTCCCAGCACTCCCAGGCCTCGCACCCGCAGGCTCAGCACCCCCAGGCGCAGCACCCCCAGGCTCCGTACTCTCAGGCACCGTACCCTCAGCTCCAGCACCCTCAGTCCCAGCACCCCCAGGCCCAGCACCCCCAGGCTCAGCACCCCCAGGCTCAGCACTCCCAGCAGCACCACCCGCAGCAGCACCTGAGTCACCTGTGACCTCGACAGGCTCAGCGACGGGAGGAGGGTCTACCTGAGAGACACCTGAAGGAGCAGGACCCTGAGGGGGAAGGGGGTCTACCGGAGGGGGACCAGGAGCAAGGAAAAGCGGCGGGGGAGGGAGGGGGGCAGTGCGGTAGGGGAAGAGACGGTAAAAGGGGACCGACTCGTCAAAGGTGACATCCTGAGAGGCGAAGACCCGGCGCGAGGTGGGGTGGTAAAACTGCCAGCCAGGCGCGTCAGGGACAAAGCCAAGGAAGACACAGGGAAGCGTGCGGGAGGAGAGCTTGTCCGCAGACGTATCGCGGACAAGGGCACGAGCACCCCACACCCGGAAGCGCGACGCATCGCCAACCTCCCCCGTCCAACGCAGTGTGGGCGAGGTCTCCGGCAAGGAGACACGGGGCCAGAGGTTGAGCTGATGCGCGGCGTACCGGACAGCAAACGGCCACAGAAAATGGGGAGCCGCCGCGTGGACCAAGGAGGTACGAGCGACCTCCATGACCAGGCCAATGCGACGCTCAGCAACCCCATTCTGCTGTGGGGAGTCCGGAAGCGTGAAGGTCTGCTCGATGCCCTCCGCCTGACAGAAGGTCCTCAAGAGGTCGGAGGAAAACTCACCACCTCTGTCAGAGTGCAGACGCAGGACAGGAAGATCCGTCCGGAAACGGCGGCGGAGCTGGAGACGAACCGTGCGGATCCAAGGGATCAGAACAGCAGGGACCTCACCCTTGGTGCGCAAGGGGAAGACCGTGGTGTAACGCGAGTAGTCGTCGACAACCAGCAAAAAATACCGCTCACCGCCCTGACCACGAACGCGGGCTGGGCCCCACACGTCCAGGTGGAGGGTCTCCAGAGGAGCCTCTGTCGGGGGGAACGAGGAGGAGTGAGGAGCGGCGCGCTGCCGCCCCTCGACGCAAGGAAGGCAAGGCGGCGCAGGCGAGGCAGGGAGGGGAGGGAGGGACCTGGGAAGACCGGACACAAGGAGGCGACGGTGCATGCCACGAAGGCGTGGCAAGGAGGGGTGACCCAGGCGGTGGTGCCAGAGAAGAGTCTGGTGCGACAGGGAACGACACTCACAGGCGTGGGCCACCAGACCTGACGCAGACACCTGACCGACAGCAGCTACCTGGGGAGACGCAGTGGTCAGTGTGTAGAGACTCGACCCCGGCCGACGGGTGAACGTAGCCAGGTGACGGCCGGTCCTGGAGCACGTGCAGATCGCCACACGCTGTCCGCCAGGGGTAAAGGTGTCAACCCACTGATCCTGGAGGACAGCGTTGCTCACCAGGTTCGTCGAGAACGAGGGGAGGTGGAAACCCGACAACGAGCCAGACGGAACCGCCGGACAAGGGAGGACAGTGGTGGACTGGGCAAGGACTGGGCCCCCAGAGGGGTCAGCCAAGGAGACTGGGACCGGTGCAGGAAGCGGTGTGAGCTCAGTACTGTCACGAAAGAAGCAACGGGAAGCACCTGAGTCAAGGGTGAAGGTGTGACAGGCCTCAGCCGGTGCGGTACCTGAGAGAGCAGTCGCTGTGGGTGCTGTACCTGAGAGAGCAGACTCGAAACCAGCCGGGACAGCACTGGAGGGAGCAAGTACAGGGGGCACCATACCAGAGAGAGCAGACTCACTAGTACCAAGGGCAGCGGGCTCTATACCTGGGTCAGGCGGCACACACAGGTAACAGTCTCCCTCGGCACTAACAGTCAATGCATACATGGCAGCAATAATAGCATCATAGTCAAGAGCAAAGACATCAACACCAGCCCTCATGAGCTCAGCCCAGCGGGGGCGCTCAACATCCGCACCCATCTCCTCACGCCAAGCGTCGTCAAGGCGGGAGAAGCAGCGGTACGGGGTGTGGAACCTCCCACACGTCTGTCCCTTGCGGTCACCTGTGCGAATGACATAAGAACAGCGGGCACTGGCCCCCGACGTCCCACGCTGAGCAAGCCACTCACGAAGCTGCTGGGTCGTCTGGGGACGCTGCTGCTGCTGGGAGCTCTGGCCAGAGCCAGTGCCTCCACTCCGACCTCCGCCGCCACCACTACCACCGCTCCGACCGCCACCGCCACCACCGCCACCACCGCCACCGCCGCCACCGCCGCCGCCGCCACTACTGCCACTGCTCCCTCCGCCGCCCCCGTCTCCACCACCGACCCCACTCCCACCAGCGCTCCCGCCACCGCTCCCTCCAGCACCGCCTCCCCCCCCACCTCCCCCACCTCCTCCCCCACCAGCGCCACCACCACCACTTTTGCCCCCCTTGCCCTTGCCGGTGCGGCGCCTCCCACCAGGAGTAGAAGCAGCGCCAACAGACTCAGCACCAAGGAAGTCAACAGCAGCAGCAGCAGCGTAGGAGGGAGCGAGGGGAGAGGGAGAACACCCCTCAAAGATGGGGGTGCGAGGAGCGCCACGAGCAGCACCGACAGCTACAATGCTCTTTTCGGCCGCGAGCAGGTGCTCCTCTAGGAGGGCGACTGTGAGCTCAGTGGGACAGCGAGCAAGGAAGTGGTCTCGAACTGAGCGGAGGGTGTCAGGGAGACGGGGGACTATGAAGTAGTGTCCAGTACTGGATGGGGGTTCCTTGCAGCAGAACTCGGTGGGAAGGGCGGCACGCAGGCGAGCATCACTAGTGCGAAGGTGGGTGATAAGATCGGCGACTGTAGTAAAGGTGGACAGATCGGGGAACAGGTACGGCAGCATGAGGCGGCTAAGCTCGGCTGTGGCAGGCGAGGAGTAGCGAGCGACGACAGCGTCGTACAGGGCCTTAGCGGATTTGCAGTCGCCAAAATGCTCTAGCTCAGCTAACGGCAGGTGACTACGAATGGCTAGGCGAGCAGCTGCGTCACGAGTCTGCCAGTGGGAACGAACACTAAGCTCAGCTGTGGCAGGAGGGGCAGGCGCAGCACCAGACGCGTAGTCATAGAGCGACACATGCTCCTTGCTATCGCTCAGGAGAAACAGCTGCAGGTCATCTAGCCAAGCGGTGAAACGCACAGGGCGGCCCTCAGCATCGAACGACAGCACGCGAATGGAAGCCATAGCGACAGTGTGGCAGAGTAACGCAAGCGCCGCA